>JAVXUL010000019.1:10238944-10255357 GCA_035590515.1 Trichilia minutiflora
CTGCATTGATTTTATATTATCGTTTTTTTTTATATTTATATTTATATACTGTGACTGTGATTGTTGTAGTTCCAACAGATATTGATGTATCTCAAGTAAGTTTACATTTATGAAGCAATGGAGTTCGGTCATCTTCACAATTATTATTTCAGTCAGAGACGTGCAAGTAGAAGCTTAATTTAGGATATCAATTCTTATTTGCAGGTTCATATAGTTGATGCAAAGAAGTTGGAATGCGATCCTGTTGCAAAACTTACACTGCCACAGAGTGTGCCATGGAACTTTTGTGTCAACTCCAAATTCATAATTTAACTTGGTTAATAGGTCTTATTTTAATAATTTGGTGAAATTAAGTCAAGATGACATATTTTCTTTCTTTTTTTAAGGCTATTTTTGACGTATGGTGCAAGGAAGTCTGCTAAAATAAATAAAAGGAGTGTGATGGATTTTAATTCCGTGACTTTTGATTAATTTCTTTTGTGATTTTTGTCCTGAAGACATGAACAGGAATATTGAGACACCGTTCAGCAGCCAATTGGATTTATCTTTATTCCTTTCGAGATCCCTATAGGAAATTATGATATCAAAGACAAAAAGTCAAAACCAACGTTGATTGGATTGTGTTGTACGACATTGGCAATGCATGGAATCTTATACCGATGATCTCCAATTGTCCACGCAAGCTCGGTGTGTTCTGTAGTCTCTTTAATTTTTAAATAACTTGGTCGCCCATGGTAAATATACAACTCTCCTTCCTCGGAGGATAATGAGTAGAATTGTCTGCTCCGGATAACTAATGATCATGCGCAGAACAGAACGCTAGTTCTAGATGCAAAACATTACCAATTGAGTGTTCTGTCCTGGATGTATTTTCTGTCATTGACCATCAACATGTTCACTCACTATTGCAGCACTGAACTATGAAGTTTCCCACTCATTCTGTTCTCTGAATCTTCTGCCAATATTATGTCTGTTTGCGGAATGGAACCTCATTGGATGCATCATGCATGTGGACTCCAAAGAACCTCTATGCTAATAACGGATCTCTTCCACATATAGAACTTTTACCAAGAAAGATAATGATTGTGTCCATTGATTAAGGGAGAAGGGCTCAAAGAAGTCAACATTATTTGCTTAGACTGGAAATTATTGGTCCCCATTTTTAAAAGATGTGAACATCCGCAAGAATTCAACGGTAAAGCCTGCAAGCCTTAGTGTTCGCTATTGGGTAAAATGTTTTTCCTTAAAAAAAAAGAAGGGAAAATTGTTATACATAACCATTTTTTTTATTTTAAAAATAGCCGTATTTAATAAAACTTTCTAAAATTCATCAACAGTATAATATTTAGATAAATTTATCCTTATAACTTTTATATTTTAATTTTGAGTATGTCAATTTATACTAAATTCAAGAGTTAAAATTTAAATTGATTTTAAAAGTTTAATTTATATTAACTTTAAAAGTTATAATTTAAATTGATTTTAAAAGTGTCTACAATTTATATTGATTTCAAAAATAAAAAGTTAAACTAATTTTAAGAGTAATAATTTTAAAAATTTAACTGATTTAAAAAATAAAAATTTAACTAAATTTAAAAGTGATGTTTTATTTTCTACAATCCATTTTTATAAATATTTTTTAGATAAAAAATTATTTATTCACAATTAATTTTTTTTTTTTTATATTTAAACTATTATACAATATCTAAATTTTTATATACCTATTCATTTGGTTAAAAAATTCTTAAAATGAGAGAGAGCAAGAGCAAGAGAAAGAGAAAGAGAGAGTCTAAAAAAAAAATTAAGATTTTTATTTATTTTATATATACAGTGGCTGTGGGTATTATGGATAAAAGAAAGTATATGGTTAACTTTGAAAATATTTTTGAGATAAGGTTAATTTTAAAATTATTACATAAAAAGTATGGTCTTTTTTGATAATTTTCCTAAAAAACACCGCCTCAATCAACAACCAAAAAAACAACAGTATTCTTGTGTGGATGAGCCGATAAGGTGCCCAAGGACCTAATGCAAAGCACAACGCAAGACAAATTGTGAATAAACTGTTTGATAAGAAAACTTAATGCAAGATTGCAGGTCAAAATGGTTTATCTTAACCGGCAAAAACAAAGACACAGTCGAGTAATAAAAACAGAACAAATCCCGTATGGGGGACCCTTATTGGGATTTTTTAAAAATGAAATTAAGGAAAAAACAGAGTGAATGGAGACAAACATTTCTGAAGCACCGTTTCTTAAGATTGTGGAGTTCACTTGATTCTACTCACAAGAAAATGTTCAAAATCTTCACTGGAGAAGCATAGAAATTTAACAGAACTTTCAGAAATGAAGTGTGATCCTTTAACCACAAGCCAACTTGGTGTGCTCATAATAGTTTTTTGCTTATTCTTTCTTGTCGAAGCCCAAGACAAATCAAAGTCAGACCAGAATTTACTCCATCCACTCCACCCAAACATCGCAGGAGTTATTGGGATCCTCTCAATCATGTTTACTTTGTTGTTTCTAGTACTTGCCTACGCCAAATTCTGTCACGCAGGCCCGTTTAATTTTATGAACCAAAATCCCAGGAATCAGGACGTTCAAGAGCTTAATAGATCAAGGTCTAGATTTTCTGGGATTGATAGAGCGGTGATTGAATCACTTCCGTTTTTCAGGTTTGCTTCACTAAAGGGATCAAAAGAAGGCCTGGAGTGTGCAGTTTGCATATCAAGATTTGAAGATACTGAAATTCTTCGATTATTGCCCAAGTGCAGGCATGCATTTCACATCAACTGTATTGATCAGTGGCTAGAAAGCCACTCTAGCTGTCCTCTCTGCAGGTATAAGTTTGACGTGGAAGACCTCAGGAGCTTCTCTTACTCTAGCAGCTTGAGATTCTTAGGAAATAACCCTTCAAATCTAGCAGAGGAGCCAAATCTTGAGCTTTTTGTCCAGCGAGAGCAAGACCGTCAAGGGTCATCAAGATTTAACCTCGGAAGAAGCTTTGGAAAGATTAAGCAAGAAGAGTTTCTAATTCAAGAAGACAATAGGAGTAACGTTGATAGAAAACCCTTGCACAAGTTCAAGCATAAGATCATCATCTCGGATGTTGTTATCAAGAAGCGATGGAGCGATGTTAACTCTTCGGACTTATTGTTCTTGAACTCTGAAATGCTTAGTCTCATGTCAAGCAATAGATTCTCTGGCTCGAATTCAACAAGTGGAAGATTCCTTAATGAGTTGTCCGTGAATGATAATATGATGAAGATTAAGGAGGATATGGAGAGGAAGAGATTATACGCGTTCAAGTTCAGTGAAATCCCCAGAAGTCATTCAGTGTCAGGTTCCAGTATTAGTTCTTATTATAATTATGCAAATTCATCAAAACTGTTGACTGCCACAGAGAAGAGATCAATGTCTGAGATCACAAACTTTGCAAGGTTCAGAGACTTCAGTAGAAGACAAAAAATTAAAGAAGCTGCACTTGGTGGTGAAAGTGGAAAAGAGGAGAGAGTGACGAGGCTTTGGTTGCCAATAGTACAGCGCACAGTACAATGGTTTTCAGGTCGCGAGGAATTAGTGCACAAAAGACAATCTTTAAACGTGTGATATTGGTACTGATATCATAACTTAGAAAGGTTTCTGAACTAGACAATATTGCCTGCAGTTCTTCATGTAAGCCATTTAATTCGAGAAACTTTGTAACTTTTTTTAAACTTGTTTTCATATTGATTACATAGAGTTAATGCATTTGCAGAGGTATGAAGGTGATTGTTTTTGTGGTTCAAGTTGCCTGGCCCATCCTTCTTTAGAATAGTTAACTTGTTGCTTTCCACTAGCAAACATCAATATAATTATGATCTGTTGGGAAAAACCTAACCCAATAATGTTTGTTGTTAGTTGTTAGTTTTCTATAGATTTTCATATTGAATGAGTTATCACAAATATTTTAAAAATAATTTCGACGTTGTACTATTGCTGTTTTTGGCTTCTCGTCCTTGCTAGAAGAATCCATAACTTATCTTTAAATGAATAAGTTCAGTGATACTCCTTGTTTTATCCTCTGTTTATTGAAAATTATAGTATAGAGTTGTTATTCGCTTGTCTAATTAACAATTAAAGCTTTCAAACTCAGTAATCTCCCGACGGTTGGTAGTATTTTCCTACTGCCACTATCTCCCAAACCTTACAGAAACAGAACAAGTACGCTCTATTTTCCGTCAATGAGTTATTGTGTTATAATTTTCAGCTTAGATTGTAAATAGCAAGAAGTTCAAGGATAAGCTGAATTATAAATTTAACAAAAAAGTTAGTAGACGCTTGGCTATTAAAAGCATGAAACTAAAGTGCAATGATTTTATGCAATATATACTAATGTTTGCCATTAAACATCACAAATCATGCAGTAAGAAGTGTTTTGTTTTTTGGCAATAACTTGTTAAATAAGAAAGCTATTCTGAGTGATAGAATCCACTAATCAAATTTGGTTCCTAGATCTTCAATCACAATAATATTGCCATTTTATCGATGACTGATAAAAGAAAAATCGATCTAATCTGCTGTAGAATTTGGAAATCAGTTGAGAGCCAGGCGGACATTAGCATTCACTGTAAACTTTAAGATGTAATCCATTTGAAATATAATATAAAGAAAAGAAAATAATAAATAAGCATCATCATTTTATAGAAAGCAATAAGGAGAGTGCTATTGTCCAGCAGGCTCAAATTTCCTGATCACTGGTAAAAAGTCGCACTGCAGAGCTAACATGCTAAGAAGTAATATTCTTCTAAGAATGAAATATTAACATCAACATATTTTACAAGGGCATGGCTTCGTCATCAAGGACACCAGGGACTACCCAATTATGCTATCTGATAATTTAGAGACCAAATAGTCATGCCTTATACATCTAATACACATGGTAACCTCCTTGATCAGAGCTATCAACGTCCGAATTACTAGATTCGTAACTACCCCTCATCACCCGCATCTCATCAACCCGGCTAATGCTACTGTTAGGACTTCTATCTCGCTCTTCTCCATTCCTCCATTCCCATTTTCTAAGCCAATGCTTCGTCAACAATAGCCCCAACCCTGTAAATATGGCCAATGTGCACCCTCCACCTACCGACACCAATGACACTAATACCCAAATCATTCCCCTCCCACGTGGCAAAACTGTCCATATGGCAGCAATATAAGCTGCCGCCATAAATGATGTTGACAGCCACATCACTTTATGTGTCACCACTAATAATTTCATCATGGATTTTCGCCGAAAAGGAATGATGCTGACTAGGAAAATGACTATGCCCAGAGACAGGAATAATGCCGCAATGTTGCAAACCATGAAGACCTTAAAAGAAGTATGATTACCCATAATGCATTTGCCAGTAACTTGGTTAAAACCCCCAGGTGGGTTGATTCCAGCAGTAAATGTAACAGTAGCAATTAAAACTGCCACAACAGTGATTGTGTTGCGTGCATTGCGTAAACCCTCGTTTTGAAGCTCAATCTGCTTTTCTCTGCGACGACGATAGCGGTGGCGATGATGTTGGGTGGGAGTTTCCAATACTTTTTTTATCACTGGAGATTGTATTCTTGGGCTCATGTCATCTACGGGCTGAATATCGCGTGACATTGGTGGCAACTGGTCACACCTCTTAGCCCCTGCATCTAGTAATGCAGGTAAAATCAGAAGGGCACCTGAATTACTTGCATCAGACTCCACTACATCCAGCGCAGTGAATCCCTTTCGGTTTATTGCATTTACATTTATGCCAAGCTTCAGTATGTAGATGACCATCTATCTCAAACCAAACACAGAATAGAAAAAAATTTCAGCCATAAAGAGGAAATAAAGTTAAGGCGCTTTGAGAATAAAATTATTTTAATACTAATTGCCTAAGAATTTATTTGCTAATTTACATAATTTTTTCCTAGACCTTCACTAATTACGCAAAGGTCTTGCATTTAGCAATCAGATTGGGCAACATAGCAATTCCCAATAACCCAAATTACCTCATCGCCAATAATCAATCTGATTCTTTTTTCCGCTCAAAAGCTTGTTACACCAAGCCAGCCATCTCCAATGAAATAAAGAGAAAACTAATGAAGATAATAACAACTCAATGTGCAAAGAACTTACGGTAGGCAGCTTTCCAGAAGTTGCGAGATGCAATATGGTGTTGCCGTCGTTATCTGGCATATTAACTAGTTTTGTGACGTTCAGAGTCTCCATCAGATACTTTAAAGCATCAAATTGGTTATTCTTGACTGCAAGATGCAGAACCGTTTCTCCGTGAAAGGTTCTTATCTCAGCGGATTCAAGGCTCACCGAGAGTATCTCATCAATAATGTTTATTCTGCCTTTGATGGCTGCCCAGTGGAGTGGTGTTCGACCTTCGTTGTCCGGCAAAGAAGAGAGGTCAGAATCCAGCTTTAGCAGCTCTCTGGTGATTTTTAGATGACCTTTGGTACAAGAAAGGTGCAAGGGTGTGTAACCGTTGAGGTCCCTTTTCCGTGCAAATTCCCAACGCGCCTCCAGAAGTTCCTTAACGATTTCTACAAGATGCATGGATGGAACTTGGTCAGTGCTACTACAAAACTGATGATCCCCCAAATTTTAACACTGATCATGATGAATTTACCAGTATAGAACTGCTAATTTTACTGGTTTAATTAAGTTTATGAGGCAACAAGCTATAAATGATATATGCTTATATGGATTGATTTGCAATCTTTGAACAGGTGTTAATTAATTGGTTCAAATGGTCAAATTTTTTAAGTTGAGATTCAAACCCTGCTCAAGCCAAAATCAAAAAACAAAAAGAAAAAGAAAAAAATGTCCTCCAGGACTACGTTTGCATTAATAAAACAATTATCTAGAGTTTGATTCGTACTCAAATGAAAAATCTTTCTGTCATTTGATTGGAAAAAAAAATTCTAGCATTTTTGAATATTTGAGAGTACTTCCATCGGAAAATTTTTCGACAAAAACAAAATTAAAGCACTTTTTTTAAAAAAAATGTATTCTATCACTTCATTTAATTACTAATATCACATTAAGGTATGTAATTTTGATTAATATTTGAATATTTGTTATTAAAGATTTTTTTGACTACTTGATGACTATTTCTATAGCAAGTTTATAAAAGAATATTTATATAGATAACTGTTAATTTCTTATTAGGGAGTAAATTTTTACCCTTATAATTGAAGAAAAAAATTTGCGACCGAGCTTATTATTCCGGTTGCATTTGGTTTAACTGTTTAATGAGTGTTTTATTAAAATTGAAAAAATACTTTCACAAAAATTTTGTACTTGTCCCTACATAATAGCATCTCCAATGTATAAATGGATTGTTTTCATAAAAAATGTATTACATCATTAATGTGGAGAGACTTGCATCTTATGTGGCATTGATAAACATCATCTCCAAAAATTACTCTCCAATGTAGATATGGATTGTTATTTATTATTTTATAAAATTATTAAATTAGTTGTTTCTCTTTCTTTAATCACCAATGAAATAAATGAATTGCTGAGTCAGCAATCCATGATTGTCAACAAGACCCTCTAAAAATAGAGGATGGAGTTGAGGATGTGAATTATTTTTTTTGCCATGTCAGCTTGATAGTGGATAGAATTAAATACATTGGAGAGCCCAATTGCACTTACAATATGAATTTTATCTATGTGGCATCTTTAAAAAGACAATTCATAGATACATTGGAGATGCTCTCATATTACTCATAATCAGATGACAAAAATTTATCCTGTAACATTTGTCGCATCCTACGCCAACTATATATAGGTGCTTTACCCTCTCTCTTTCAATTTTTTTTCACTTTATTCCACCAAATAGCAGTTCTTCCCCTTCACCTATATGCAACTAACTTCACTCATCTCTCCTCGAGAATATCCATATACTCAAAGAAATTTTCAACTTTCGATAACCAATCTAAAAATTCATCTTAAATAAATAACTATTAAAAATTGGAAGGGTTACCTCAAATCAAAAATTCTCCCTCTCCCATTAGGCTCCTTGATTACCAGTGAATTCGCTATTGTAACCACCATGGCCATAGTCTCTCATATTCCTTGGATTTTCTTGTTTACCCACATATTAGGTATTTCTACCATATTCGTCCTCCATGTTTTCTTCGTAGGTTGATGGCCTACGAAGGATAGGATTCTATCTAGCGAAAAATCGATCATGGGTAAATTCTCGATCACCACCACCTGCAACTCTCAACTCCCTATTTATGCTCACCTAATCGGTGTCTCAATCTTCCTAAGTACTTTGAAGGTTTTTATTTATAATAGCACTTCTTGTTTTGTACCTTTCAAAGATTCGATCTAACTTAGCCAGCGTCTGCATTCCTTGTTCATTGATATCGGAATAGTTGCTTTACATTTCATCCGTCATGATTTTAGAATTACGCGTTCCCGCTCTGATACCAAACTGACGTAACGTGTAGCATGTTTATACGAGATCAACATAAGATTGAAACTCAAAAACCTTATAATCCAGCAAGAAAATTATAAAAATCCTAAAATTTAGAAAAAATTATATTATTCAAGCAAAAGTTCTCTGAAATAATTATTAATCTTTTATTCCTAAATCTTAATATTAGAGCCCTTTTATATTAACAAATTAGGGCTAAACCTAAGTATAGTTAAAATAAATTTGTCCTTAAATTTGAATTAAAACAAAATATAAATAAGGATAAAATGTAAATTTATCTAGGATGTACCTTGATAAAAAATTTAGAATCTAAATGCTCAGCGTCAAATTTAATAAATTTTTTTCATTAAAATAAAAATAATTATAAATTTATAATATTTAATTTAGGATAATTTAAGGATTTAAATTATTTATAAATTGTTAAATAGAAGTTTAAAAAATTTAGATGTCAGACATTAACAAATATATAAATTGGGGATCCTTTAAAACAACTAATCTCTCTTCAAAAAAGTGGAGAATTTGATTTAGACATTTTATATCATTTTTAAAAGAAGTTCAATCTCCAACATCCAAAATAAATCAACAAATTAAATCACTTTTTATTTGTCAATTAATTACTGAGGAACAATATACTTAAATATAATATTTTGTATGGTGATTTCATGTTTAATTTCTTAGACATCATATCTTATAGCCTTGGGATTTTGCCGATTCCTTAGATCATTGCGTTTAGAAGGCCTGAATTATTTTGCTTACCTCCAATTTTTCTCTCTTCTAATCTATTAATTCTTCCTTTCAAAATTCTATTTATTTTTTTTTCTTAATAATTTTCTTAGCATACATTTTATACATATTTTTACTACTTATTTTCCCATATTTGCTATGGTTATTTGTGCTTCATGGATGGATTTTACTTAGTTTATGTTTTCATGATATTGAAATAAGAAAATACTGAAATGAAGTTGAGAAACGTGATTTCTGATAATTTTACGATTTAAAGAGATCCTGACTGTGGGTGTGACACTAGCCTTGGGCCTTGTTAGAAAGCAAGATAGACGATCTCTGCAGTTGCATTTTGACGGGAAGAATCCAGATCTATGAGACTTTAGTCGACAACTCAACTTTTGTTCTCATTTAGAATTCTAAACTTCCTCTACTGTTTTGGAAGTCATTGTGGACGGATAGAAACCCGAAAAAGAAGAAATTTTGGCCTATAATTAGAAGACGTTATTATTTTTCCAAGAGAACTCATTGAAGGATGATTTTTCCCTTCTTTAGAATTTTTTCCCAGATCTATAATTTTCTATACTCAATTATGAGTAACTGATTTTCTTTTTTAGTCAAAGGGTAATTGAAGATTCGTCTTTAAGGATTGTGAGATCTAATCTTAATTTTTAATCTTTTGTTTACTCTTGGTGTTTATGCAATTCTATGCTTCATAATATTAATATTGATTTAATTGTTAAAATAAGGGTCCGTTGCATGATTTAATTAACATTATACAATCATATAGAATTTCATATCTGTAATTATATGATCTTTCTATACTTGTGAAAAAAGATATCCTCAAAAAATATCTTTGAGTTGCATAATTTAATTTAAATGAATAGTCATTTGTGTATTTGTTGATTAGGATCAGGTTTCTCTAATTCTTAATGCTATTGACAAATTAAAATCTAAGAGTTTCTCTAGATTTGTTTGTTGATTAGAGAACAATTATTCCGCTTGACCTAATTGTTTTACAAATTAAGGAGAAATATATTAGTTATGTAGGGCTTACCGGTAATTATAACTGATTCATCAAGGTGACAAAAGTGACTTTAGTTTCAATGATCAATCCATTTAATCTAATCTAAAAATTATTCCTTTGACTACGATTTCATAAATCTGATTATTTTATATTTGTGTTAGTTTGGTTAATTCATTTAATTTGATTGATTGTTAATTTTAATTATTAAAATCTTCAAATCTTTCTTGATTGATTTATTTTTTAGTTATAGAAGAATTTAAAATCATCAATTTCCTGTAGAGACGATCCCTCTCATCACTATTTACAAAATTTTATTTTAGGATTGAGTTGGTATTTAATTTTGGTGGATTCGACAGCCATCAAATTTTTTGACGCTGTTGTCGGGGAACTTGGTAACTATTTGATTCTTTATTCTTTGTATGACCAGGTTTGATTGTGTAGGAGAACTCCAGTACGATCCTGAAATCGAGAAAATCACTAAGAAATTAAGAAAAAAAGCAAAAATCAGGAAGAAACATGAAGCGAGTACTTCGTTAAGAGCTGAAAAAGAAGAAGCCAAAGAGTTATCTAAATCCTCTAGTGATTCAGAAAAAGAACAAGTCATCATTGCTGATCAAAAAGCAATGAGAGACATTACATCCCCACCAGTAGTCAGCCTCCTCTTTGTATCACCTATCCTAACTTACAAGTAAACTTTGAGCTGAGACCAGGTTTGATATAGCTGTTGCCCAAGTTTCATGGAAGAGAAAATAAAATTTCTCATAAGCATCTTAAAGCATTTCATATAATTTGTGTTAGTATGAAATCACAGGGAGTGACTGAAGATAATATTAAATTACTTGCTTTTCCGTTTTCATTAAAAGATTATGCTAAAAATTGGTTGTTTAACTTAGCTTCAGGTTCCGTCAACTCATGGATAGATATGGTACGATTGTTTTTAGGGAAGTTCTTTCCTTCGCCTAGAGCAATAAAAATAAAGAAGGAGATTACAGGAGTTAAGCAAAAAGCATCCGAGACTCTCTATGATTACTGGGAGAGATTTAAAAGTATTTGTGCAAACTTCTCACAACATAACATGTTAGAGACAACCCTCATCGAACACTTCTATAATGAACTCATGAAAATTGAGAGGAAGATGATAGATGCAGCAAGCGGAGGTGTACTTTTTACCAATTGTAAGTCAATTTTGTGGTATACTGAGTTCAGTTCTCTCTTGGTCAATTATTTCTTTCTTTATTTTTTTATTTTTCAAATGCTTCACCAATTGTAAGTCAATTTTGTGGTAATTTGATTCAAAAGGATTCACAGAAGAGCTTTGTGTTATTGATTATGACAGGATGACGAATGCAAAATATCCTGTAAAACAAGTCCTAAAGGTGTTGTATCATTTCAGATACTTTTGCTTCAGAAATTCTTCAGCGAATAACAAACACTGCAGCTTCCTTTTCTATTGAAAGTTATTTTTAAAGAGCCCAATTGTATTAAATATAAATTCACATTCTATTTTTTTTTATATATAACTTGGCTAGCATTATTTATTTGGACAAGACTTGAAAATACAAGTTCTTCTTTTGCAGATTCTTTAGGGATGCTTTTTATCACCTTGTTCGAAGGTAATTGAAGTCTGAGATTACCTTCATGTCGACCTCAAATGTGTTGAATGGATCAGTATCAATCAGAGTGTGCTCAATATTAATTGGAAAGAGAACTACTTGGTTTTCTGATGGTGGATTGGATCAAAGTTTAACTGTTTCCTTGTTTTCAGAACTGTAAATGTGACTCTCTTTGAGCTATTTTGGTTTAGAGTGTGAGAATTAAAAAAGAGTTTTAAATTCTATATTTGGCATTTGAAGTTTTCTATTAAACCGATTTTGAATTTGTGTTATAATTTTAACCAAAAATAATGTTTAAAGACTTGTTTGCCATTTTCCCTTTCACAATACAATCTTCATAAAACGTTCGTTGAATATATATATATATTTTCTTTTCCTCTTCATTGATTTATCTATCTATATATTTCAATAGTGTTTTTTTAACCTACATTTTCCATTTCTCTCTTAATTGAGTTCTTTGCTTTTTGTTGTACAAAAATACTTGTTGATCTTGTTCAAAATGGAAAACGTTTTATCAGATTAATAATAATAATAATAACGTTTTGATTATTGTAGGGAATTCTGGATGAACAATTTAATAAGCTGGAAATTTTTTTTTTTGAGGATACAGAAGATATATTGGAGATGCAGATACTAATCCACTATGCATTTAATTAATAAAATTAAAAACGATGAATTTTGGGACTATTACTATTATTATTATTATTATTATTATTATTATTATTAAAAAATAGATGATTATTTTAAAATTTTATAATTATTATGTACCAAACAAATAAATAAAAAAAAATCCATCTGAAAAATAATGTTCGAAGCTAGGAAAAAAGAACAAATCATCCATTTGAGGAATCAAATGACAAATAGAAATCTCACATGGACTATTATTAGAAAAATAATTTGGCCGTATATCTGAAATTTTTTAAAATATTATCTCATAGCCCACAAAAACAAGAAAAAAAAATTATTTTCCATTTTTTATTTTTTTATTTTTAATGTATTTTTATTAGACTGTATTGAAATATATTAGTTGTATTTGCATTGAATTAAATCATGAGTTGTGTAGTTCACAGGACTATTGAATTTTACTAATATAAATATTTATATTATTCTTATTTTGCATATGTTATTTCTGATTTTTCAACTACCAATAAATCTAATGCAAATAATTATTTTTTTCAATAAAATAGATCAACTAAAAAAGATTTCAATAATATCATCAATGAACTTAACAAAAGAAAATTTCAATAATTTATGATCTTAATTTCAAATACAAGGTATTAATTATAAAATAGTGATAATTGATTTATTTTGCATTAAAATATTATATTTTTTAACAGAATTTACAAATATTATAATATTAATGTTTTCAGTGATCATGAACGAATTCAGTTTACAAATACGTACTATTTAACAAAGTTGAACACGTTTTGCTCAACTGAAAGACGAAAATGTAACTCTCAAAGCTAAGCTTGACTCTTTTTTAGGTATTAATTGTGTTATTAGTTAATTAATTAATTATTGCTTAATAATATATATTATGTGATCAATACTAATAAATATATGAAATATATTCTGATAATTAATCAATGTATTTTTTGAATAATGTACCAGTTGGTGAAGAAAGTTAGGGATGCAAAATGATGAAATTAAGAATCAAGAAAATAGAGACACATAAATTAATCCACCATGCATTTTTATTAATAAAATTAAAAAAATTTTGTTGTTACTAAATGAAATTTTTGTTGTTGGAAACTTCTAATTAGAAATTAAGGCTTGAATTGCATTTGGTTGCACGTGATTGGAATTGAACAATTATCTTAGAATCCTGATTTTGCAAAATTTCATGATATTGGAGTTGCATATTATTTGAATTTCATCATTTGGATAAGTTGTAATTCACTCGAAATTTGATTTTATCACTTTTTTTTTTTTGAAAGAATATATATGAATACTATTTTAATCAGAATACAGAGCTATTGATACAATACATATCATAATTTAGTGTGTGTTTTTTTATAGAGACTTAGAAAATTAATTTGTATTCTATTGGTAAGTTTTTATTCTTTCTCATTTATAGACAGTTACTATTATAATTGTGACAGATATATAGTTTAAGTGGCTTGTAATATTTGTGATAGGACATTATTTATGTTATTTATTATTGCTTTCAAACAGAAAAACAATTATAATGGTGACTCAAAGTAGGTTTTGGCTGATGCTCAGGTAGTCAGCGTATCGAAGAATGATCAGATATTATCGATAAGAACACACTAGGCCATCTTCTGAACACGGGATTATGCACTTGGTTATGAATATTATGGGGCCAACAACAATGATATTGAACTTGACAAATACAAAGGTCTTGTACTACCAGAGATAATTTTGATAAAGAAGAGTTATGAAGACAAGCGACAGAGAAGTGTGGTAAGCCTCGTGCTTGGAAGCTCAAGTTCCTAAACACGTAGAACCAGATTTTTCTAGAATAATCATCAATCAAACACATAAAATATATAGCCTCCCCAAGTGATAGAACTTGAGCTAGTCCCTAAAGATCTAAGTGAATGTAATTAAGCACATTCTCAGTTCTGTGCTTGGCCTCTTCAAACTTAAGGATGTGGTGCTTTCCCATAATGCAATGTTCATAAAATTCCAACACATTGGAACCTAGCAGGCCTTGTTTTTTTGTAGTTCTTTGATCCCTCTTTCACTTACGTGGCCTAGCCTCATATGCCACAATAACATCCTATCTTTACTGCTCTCAGATGCTAGGTCAGCTATCCCAACTACTGCATATTCATTTAACATTGTAACTCTTATTTCTTAACACCTTTCACCACCACTAAAGCTCCTCTAACTACTTTTAGTACACCACTTTCAATCTTAACAACACAACCTGTTATATCTAACACACTAAGTGAGATTAAATTCCTCTTGAGTTCAGGGACATATCTCACCTCCTGAGGGATCCTTATACTGCCATCATGCATTCTAAATTTCACAATACATATTCCCTTAAAAGAGCAAGACATATTTTTTTCTAGAAGTACCTTCACCCATCACATTTGTCTAAGGAATAAAACAAAGATTCATTAGGGCGATGGATTCTCATTCTGTTCTTCTACATATGGTTTTAACTAATGGAACTGATGAAGATTTAAGTTTTTGATGTGCAGAAACATGCAGCAAAAATGCAGTTATTTTGCTGCAACCTAAAGGAATTTTGAAGGGAGAAATTATAGTCAATCAACCCGATGGCTTGCAGCCATATTCTCCAAACTAGAAATGTCAGTGGGAAATCAACCTCCCAAATGCGAAGTTCATTAGTTTTACCATCAACTACCTTGCAGTTGCAGAAGACAGTGATGATCGTCTTCTGATTTTGTAATACCCTATAGTTGAAATAATAATACTTTGGTCATTTTAGACATAAGGACATTTTATTTTTTGATAAAATATCCGTTCGGGTGTTAAATTTACTCATTATTATCATATTAATGTTTAGTAAGGGAATAAGGGAAAATTGGAAGAGTTTAGAGGGACTTCCGTTGAGGCATCATCTGCGCACTTGAGCTTCCGAGCTAAATTTCCGTTGATCCAGAAATCCGATTGATGCACGGTTTGTTTCTAATGAAAGAGGACAGAATAAGGTTTTCATAGAATAAAATTTCATAAAAATTGGAGCTGAGATGAGTGAGAACGGACGAATTTCCGCGAGCTCATATGCATCAGAAGGTATCATCTGCGCACCTGAGCTTCCGAGCTAAATTCCCGTTGATCCAAATATCCGATTGATGCGTGGTTTGTTTATAATAAAAGAGGAAAGAATAAGGATTTCATAAAAGTAAATTTGAGTCAAATCCGAGGTCAGAGGAGAGATAATCGCAGCTTAGAAATTGGATGATGTGTAGGGGGCAGGAAAAGTCTCATTTGCCCTTGTTTTCTCATTTTTCTTTGTTTTTTTAAAGCTCCAGGGCAATTCAGTAATTTCCCTTGCTTAATGTGTATTTGATTCCAGAAAGTCTCATTTCTTCCCCTGCTTTTTTCCTTCTCGTGAGTGTCTTCTTTGGCCCTTCCTTTCCATTTTCTTTTCTTTTCTCTAAAATTTTCATTTTTCAACTGTTTAAAGTCCCGTTTCTTGCTACAAATCTTACGTACTCATCACGGGCTACACTCTAGAAACTTCGTGTGCTCAATTTGGTTGGGAGAGAGTTTGGAGCACTATTCATAAATTGGGGGTTTTTGTAATTACGCGCAATCCGGATATGGTTGAGTTAAATTTACTCCGTGGTGAGATTCCCAGCTTCAATAAGAGTTTATATCCGTATTTTGATTAATTTTTCGATGTTAAGTTACTGTTCATACTGAGTTACTATTCTAACTCGCAAAATTTGAATTATTATAGTTTGCTTCTAATTGACATCGTGAGTAACGTTTAGTTAGTCAAATAATTATTTGGGCCCTTAGGATATAAGAAATGAGACTCGGTAGGAGAACGTTCTTAAGAAATTAGATTTTAAATTACATCCTGCGATATACTTTGATTTTCTGATGTTGACGTTATAACTGTGTTGTAGATACGC
>JAVXUL010000019.1:10255457-10271816 GCA_035590515.1 Trichilia minutiflora
GATGGAGTTGAGGATGTGAATTATTTTTTTTGCCATGTCAGCTTGATAGTGGATAGAATTAAATATATTGGAGAGCCCAATTGCACTTATAATATGGATTTTATCTATGTGGCATCTTTAAAAAGACAATTTATAGATACATTGGAGATGCTCTAAAGCACTTTTCTGGAAAAAACACTTGAAAAGGTCGTTTATATATAAACTTATTAATTTATAATTCACCTTAACATCAATCTCCTTAATTCCTATTAATTGATTAGCTGGTCAAACTTTAGTGTGCAAATCCAAATTCTGAAATCTACCACTACCAAGCTATCAATATTACCTGTATGCCCAGCCAAAACTGCAGCATGAAGAGAAGTAGTCAATCCATCCATCTCCAACATCAACAACGACGGATAATTCAGCAGCTTCTTCACAATATCAATCATCCCTCTCTCACACGCCACATAAAGCACGCTCTCATTGTTTTTGTTCACCTTATAAATAATCGAAGAATCGATCTCTACAAAGAACCTGACGATATTCAGCCTCCCTTCTCTGCATGCTTCATGCAATGGATTCTCCAGTTTCTCATTCTCTGCCGTCAACATCTCCGGACACAGCTTCAGAATCTCTGAAGACAACTCTTCGTGCCCAAAACGAGCTGTTAAGTGTAGGATAGTGTTCATAGATCCTGGAACAGGTTGTTTGATTATAGCAGTGCCATGTTCTTGAACGAGATTAAGAAAATTAGGTATGTCTCCTCTGAGAATGGTCTCGAATAGGAGTCTGTCCATGCTTAAAGCAACGCGTGAAAGAGGGGAATAGCTAAAGGGAATAGATATTTGAGTTGAAGCTAGCTGCAGAGATATGATCTGATAGGTTAGAGAAGAAAATTTATAAGGAGACGGGAGGCATTGTTTCCACAAATTTACAAGGACCGTGAAATTTCTCTATGATTGCACACGAATTTAGGGTCATCTTTCTTCGAAATATAAATGTTTACTTGTCACTGTTTTACTTCTATGTAGTCAACATCATATAGGAATTATCAAATTTCGGGCACCATTATTGAATTAAACCGTTCACATTGAGATGCCGCGTTAACATTTTGATATATTAAAGGTCCATGCAACTTACACGATATAACATCTATAGCGTAATAAATTTAGAGTGATCTATCCATCTCAATTTATATCCCAAAATTTTTCATCTCATCATAAAGTTCATTTAACAATAATACATTATTTCACATATTAAATTTTCTTACTTGTGTGTTTTAAATTAAGATTTTATTGTAAATAATGTAAAAACTAACTCGTTACTGTTCTATTAATTTTAATGAATTTAAAAAAATAATTATTTTAATATTAGTAAATATATGATATGATGTGGCATTGATAAGTTAGTTTTTACGTCATTTGAAGCCAAAAAATTGGAACATAAATTAAAAAATATAAGATTAAAATTTACTTGTTTAATTACTGTTATAACTTTAACTTTAACTGGAATACAACTGTTCTAGCTTCATAAACAGATAATCCACAGATTTATCGGATATAAATTTAACTACCTAATATTAATTGTTTCTAGCAAAATCTTTTCTTTTCTTTTTTCTTTTTACTTTTTCTTCATTTTCTTCTTATCTTTTCTTCTCTTCTCTTTTTTCCTCTTCTTTGGACTTTTATAGATATAAAATTTTTAGTGTTCACATTCTCTTATTTTTATGTTTAAACGAAAATAAGAACAATGAAGATAATAAATTATTTTTGTTAAATATATTTGCAGGTTTTATATATTTTATCATAGCTATACTTATTTTAATTACTTTAAACTTGGAACATATATATGTTGTATATATGAATACAGATTTTTTTTTTAGTAAAATAACCGTACGCTATTAAATAATCTATTTTTTAAAATTTTTAGTTTTTGAGTTTTTTCACAAATAATAGGGCGGGGCTTAATAAATAACCCTGTTATATTTTTATAAGAGTCAATTCTTTATCAAATAAAATGAAGATATTATTAGGATAATTTTATTATTTTTTATTATTAAATTTTAAAAAATATATGAAATATCATTTTTAGTATAATTGGAGTTTAAGAATATAATAAATTTTTTAATAATTAAATAATAACTTTGAGATATTTTTATTAAATTTTAAGGGACAATTTAAGGGGAATTCCATAGTACATACTCATGGTTGTTGGGCGAGACCATTCCCTTAATTATTCATTGCGCTTTCTAAGCTTTCCATAATCTTTCTTAACTTAATTTTTTTTCGTTTAATAATGGGATTAAAAAATGAAAATAATAGTAATTAATAATCCGGTCCGTTCCCATCAGGGAATCAATCTTAAGTCATTCTTAACTCCAATATTAAATTACGTAATGTGGTGTAGGTCTATGGAAGATGGAATCCTGTAATGAAAAGGAAAGTCAAAGAAATCCAGCTGGACAACACGATCCATATAATTTTCAATCGAAAATTCTCCAACGATTTCAATCTGTCTGGGTGAGGACAACATATCAGACGTCAGAACTTTTCACTCAAATTCGTAAATCTTAACAACACCAGGGTAAGAAGACAATATTGCCCTTTCTTCTTGCGTTCGGCGGACGGCTCCCCTTTTTCCAACTCTTTCACTGGGCACAAAACGGAAAACTATGCCCATGATGTCCACGTTTGGCCAAACAAGTCCTACTTGGAGACGATCAACACAATTTACAAAAGCATAATTTATAGATTGCTATTGCTGTCGTCGTATGTTCTCCCCACCATCAATCGAAGCACTGTCTGAAAAAAATAAATACTAAACCAAGTAACCAACGAACCTACCTCTTACTGAATTTTATTATATGAACCTTCTGGACAAGCGTCCCTACCCAAAAAATTAAAAAAAAAACAAGCAGATCATCTTTTTTTATCAATATTCAATTCTATACCTAATTCCATAACTACCGGTATCAATGACATGATTTATAAATATAGTATCCATGATTTCTTCATCCATTCAGTTTTTTGATATAGAAACACAATAATTAATAATTAGGCCTCAAATTCACTACCCTGTAACTGAATTACCATCGACAATTGCGTAAATAGTAAATATTTTAGTCTAAACATATATAAATTAACATGTATATGGAATTTGTAATTCATATGAGAAACAACACAAATTACTCATACACATGGTCCCTATCTCTACTCCACGTCTATTATTTTGTGTCACATGGGTCTTAGAGATGGCTATCCCTTCGCTACAAGCACATAGGCTTCCCATTTTGGACAAGCAGATTTAAGGGGGTGGTTGGGTTAAATGTGAAACATTTTTTGGACGGTTCACATGCATTGTGTAAATTTTCTCCCACGCTAATGAACTCTGAAATGAAATAATCCTCCTGGTCTGATCTTGTGAAATACATGTCGTGGTTGATACAAAATTAAATTTAATTACGATTTCTCGCTAAGGTGAAATTTATGTCAACGCTAGCCTTCACTTTCCTGAGTCCTCCCATAGCAAACAGACAACCTATCTATTAATGAGTTTCTTAATTGCATAACACGTCAATCCCAACTATATCAATGAGTTCTTAATGGAAGAAACTTGCACACAACTATCCATCCAGTTTTCATATATCTGTAGATATTCTATTCTGCAAGCCAAAAAGAATCACTCTTGCCACATAATTCTTCTAATTCATAGCTCCCTTGTTTCTTATAATCACATTTGCCATGGAATACTATGACAATAAGAAATCTCTCTTTAGCTTCATGGATGAAGAAAGAAACGGAATGCAGTCACCTCCTCGTCTTTCAGTCAGATCAACCCATCAAGAAATGTGTGAACAAGACCTTCAATTTAGCCCTCCAAGGCATTCCAATGCTCAATCTGCCGTCGTCACATTATTGCCACCACCGAGCCCAGAATCGCCATGGACGCTCTCTCCTCTTCAAACACCTTCACCTTCTATACTTTACAGCTGCATCGCCTCACTTCATCGACACGAAGGCAATATCTACTCCATCGCAATAGCCAAGGGAATAGTTTTCACTGGTTCCGATAGTAATCGTATTCGTGCATGGAGACAACCGGACTGCATTGAGCGTGGTTACATCAAGGCAAGTTATGGAGAAGTCCGCGCCATTTTAGCTCATGGTAATATGCTTTTCACCACACATAGAGATTTCAAAATCCGAGTTTGGAACTTCACACTTTCGGATAATTTTCGAACCAAAAAAGTCTCCACCATGCCTAGGAGAAGCACATTTCTTTCCTTCTCAAAAACAACCAACCAACACCATAAAGATTGTATATCTTGCATGGCTTATTACCATACCGAGGGGCTTTTATACACGGGTTCATATGACAAAACAGTCAAGGCTTGGCGGGTTTTGGATAAAAAATGTGTCGACTCATTTATGGCACATGAAGGTAACGTCAATGCAATAGTGGTGAACCAAGATGATGGCTGTGTTTTCACTTGCTCCTGTGATGGGTCAGTGAAAATATGGAGGCGAGTATACAGAGAAAACTCTCATACACTCACCATGACTCTCAAATTCCAACAATCACCAGTTAATGCCTTAGCCCTAAACTCATCCTTCAACAACTGTTTTCTCTATTCGGGATCTTCGGATGGTACCATTAATTTCTGGGAGAAAGAAAAAATGTCTGGTAGATTTAACCATGGTGGATTTTTACAAGGCCATCATTTTGCAGTTCTTTGCTTAGTAGCTATAGAGAAGTTGATATTCAGCGGATCAGAGGATACAACAATTAGGGTTTGGAGAAGAGAAGAAGGAAGTTGCTTTCATGAATGCCTTGCTGTATTAGATGGGCATAGAGGACCAGTGAGATGTTTGGCTGCCTGCTTGGAGATGGAGAAAGTTGTGATGGGATTTTTAGTATACAGCGCAAGTTTGGATCAAACTTTTAAGGTATGGAGGATTAAGGTTATTCCTGAGGAGAAAATATGTGTGGATTATTCGGATCAAATTGACTCAAAGACAAAGATGATGGAATATGAGATGAGTCCTGTGTTGTCTCCATCATGGGTAGAGAAGAAAATTAAAGCTAGTAATTATTTTCATTAAATCAATCGGCAGAGAGACTTGTCTTCCATTTCTTCTCAATTATATCTTGTAAAAATTTAACAAGCGTAGTAAGCAATAGCCCAATAAAATATCATGCATGTTTGTTCATTGTTCACTAATTTTCTTGGTTAAGAAATGGTTTTGATCTTTTTATAAGAACTAGGATAAACTTTAATTTTATTATCCATGTGTATATTTTGTCTGGATCAAATCTTGTTTTTATCTCAATTGTCTATTGTAGCATTTCAGTCCCAGCTACTTACAGTGAATAGCCCTTAATTATGTAGGCCAGCGAAAGTACGTTATAGACCTTGAAATTAATTATCATTTAACATTGCCAGAGCCAAATCCAAGACAGTTGGCTGGTCTGCCCATCAATGCCCATGTTCGATGAGGGGCCAACCCAATTAAAAACAATCTCCCCACACGGAACTAATGCAAATAAGTATTACAACATTTATTTCATGAATTGCAATAAGTATTACAACTGGGCGAATTCCTAGTCATAAGATCCTAATTTTGTTGCCAAATCAAACAATATAAATCTTATAATTGAGGATCATAATTTAAATCACGATATAATTATTTAATAAAAATTTGGTATAATTCAACATATTCAAATTTAAAGATTTAGACATAAATAATAATCGGATCGTATTCGTATCATATAATTAATAATAGTATCAAATTCGAATTTGATCTTTTTAATTAACTAATTTATTTAAAATACGATTAAGACATGATTAATTAATTAAATAATTATATTTAAATAAATAATTATTTAATATAATAATCTTATTTATTTATATTTAATACTTATTTTTTATTTAAATAAATAATTAATTAAATAAATTAAATTTTATATTAATTCATTAAATAAATTAGATTGAGTTAATGATTTAATAGTTATATTATATTATTTATTTAAAAAATAAATGGATAACATAATTAATAAATAAATCGTATTCGAATAAAAAATTCTCGATACGATTAATAAATAGATCGAATTTAAATGAATATAAAAAAATATTATAAATTTATTAATACTAAATAAATTTATTGGAATTGACACATTTCCTTGTAACTATATATATTTATATATAATTGACCATTTTGTTTAAGGGGTATTTACACGTACAACCATTAAAGGTGGTGGGAATCATACAAGACTTAGTTACAAGTAAATCATTTGGTGACTAAGGAAGATTTAGTGAACAATCATTGCACAATATTTACTATTTTGTGTTGTTACTGGCTTGGCTTATAGCCAAATTTTGGCCACTGTCTCTAGATAAAATTGTTGTTAATGGCTTGGTTGTTGCTAGCAATGATGGGTCTGGATTTGGACCTATTCGATATATGCATATATGATCTCATATCAGACCTGCAAAATTAAAGTAAAACTTACGAGAATTTGCAACAAACAAGTCACAACTCAATTCAGTTTACACCATTTCATACCCAGAATTCAGAGGAATTCTTTGGTTACTTTTTTTTTCCAGATTATTTACAAGAATAAATATGTCAAACTTGCTTGCTTTATGTCTACTGATTTTCTCTTTCGTGATATTTTTCAATGGCTAAAGCCAGAGTTCAAAGATAGAAATGGTAAGCGAAGTATGAGTACATATCTCCAAATTCCTTTAAAAATTGGTGATCACCATTAATGGAAAACTTCAGGACCAACAATCTTCTCTTCGTAAAAGGATACTATAATTGTTGAATGGAATTATGGAACCTATTGCAATTTATATTACTCGTTTGGTTCAATTTTTCTACTAACATTAATGAAAAGTTTTTTCTTAAATATCAAAAACTATTAAAATTTTTTATATTATATATCACTAAAAACGATTAAAAAAATTATTTTTCTCCTATTAGAAGAAGCCTAAAATTTTGAATTTTTAACAATACAGAGTTTTTTTTAAAATCTTTTTCAAAAATTTAAATTATTTGAAATACAATTATTTTATTTTAAAATTTTATGATATATTTTTTTTTAACTTAACTTTTAAGAACTTGTCTGTTAAAATAGTATACAATTTTTACCAAATGTTATTAGTAACAACCAAACAATCAATATTTTTTTATTAAAAACTCTATATGTAAAAAATCTACCTTAAAAAGCTGAAATAAATAAACCCTTGATCTTTATTTTATTTGAATTAAAAAAAGAAAACTTCTAAAGTGAATCATAATGTTCGATAAGATTTGAAGTTTTAGTGAGTTCAAATAGTAATATATATTATAGCTACGTCAATAAGCTTTGTTTTATGATTCATTTATAATTTATTATTTGCAATATAAAACCTTATTAAAAATAGAAAACAATGGTTTCTTATTTTGAAAAAGTAAGTGTAAATGGCGAATGCTAATGATTTTTACTGTTAAGGAAAGGTTTGTATATATATATTTTATAAAAATATTTCGTTTTGTATATTATATATCTTAAAGATAAGAGGAGGCATCCAAATACATATATGTTGGAAGATATATAGCATTGCCATGTACGTGAGTGTGACATGAGGTTTATGGTAACATTCTGATTCTCGAATAATGTTTATAATTTTTGAATAATGATATAATTTATCTATTTAATTACATATTAAATTATTTATCCTTACATTGAGATGGTAAGGAATTTGACCTTTACGAACATTTTGGTGTTCAACTTCAGAAATCAAGTGATAAAATACTTATTTAAGGCAGAGCATGGTGCATTTAATTATATTATATTTTTGTAATATTTTAATAAGTTGATTGTTGAGAATGAATATTAAAAAATTTTAAAAATAACAACAACAACAAAAGTAATTAAAATGAACAACTTGAAAAAAGTGTAAACATCTATCGTGCAACGTCTATCCGGTAGTATGACCCTTCATTTAAAATCAATTTTATGGAAGGATCGATGCAACAAAAATTCTAAATGAAAAATCCGAAATGAGGAATAATTATTGATCAATGTGAACCTCCACAAAGACTTGGATACAATACATCAAGAGAGAACCCCAAATACTAGCATTACAGGAAACACACATCCGGTGCCATTTCCCAATTACACCAGGGAATTTAATTAATAACTTATTTCCTCGTAGGGAATAGGAACTTGAGATCGGATGATGAATAAATTCTCATAAATGAGCCCAGCCAGCCCACCTCCGATGAGGGGTCCAACCCAGTAAACCCAATGATCCGTCCAGTCCCAGCTCACCAAAGCCGGACCGAAGGAGCGTGCCGGGTTCATCGAGGCTCCTGAGAAAGATCCACCAGCTAAGATGTTAGCTCCCACTACCAACCCAGTAAGCAATGGGCCTAACCCATCAAGTGATCCTTTTTTTGGGTCCACAATGGTGGCATACACAGTAAATAACAAGGAAAAGGTGAGTATAATCTCCCAAATTACGCCTTGGAAGTAGCCTACACCACTTGCCAGAGTGTGAACTGGAGTGATCTGCATAAAGAAGAAGAAAACAACGGAACAGCTGTCCAAAAGGACAAAAACTGACAAGAGGCCAAATCACGTTCTATTACAAGAACGTCAGAATTTGTAGTATTAAATATTAATTAATAATTATTATTTCATGAAACGAAAGGTAAAAGCAGAAGGTGAAGAGCACTTCTATGTTTAAATATGATAAATTCCACGAAAATTTATAGTGTACAGCACAAACTTTGAATCACTTTCAGCTAACAAATAAATAATAGATGTGAATAGACGTTTTCATTTAGATTCTAAACGCATTAATCGTTTACCTAGTTGTTAATTATTAGCAATTTTGTACTTACCATCCCCCCGGTGAGATAGTTGAGAAGAATACAAGCTGCTGAAGATGCCAACAATTGATCTATCCAGTAAAGGATGGATCGGAAGAAAGTGATGTGACCACCCAAAAAGAGTCCCAGTGTGACGGCTGGGTTTAGATGACCGCCAGAGATGTGTCCAGCAGATACCATCACAGCCACAACAAGAGCATGTGCTACGGCCACAGCAAACAAGCCCACCAGTGTATTTCCCACAAGCTTATCTGTTAATCCAGTTGAAATATTCAACACCAATAGTACAAAAGAAACTTAATACGAGTTAAGAGTATTAGGCTTGGGTCTTGGAGTTCGTCAAAAGAGTTCTTAAAATTAACTATACAGTTACAAGTGGCCAACAAGCCCAAAGCCATCATCTCAAACCATCTGCATATTCTGAAGAATCCATAAGAGCTTTGGATGAATCAAGTTTGTTACCTGTACCCATCGCAGATCCAACTCCCACAAACACGAAAAGGAAGGTGGTGATGAACTCAACGATCAGGGCTTTCATGCAGTCGGGCTGGATGGCTTCTCGGTGGCTTCCTAAAGCTATTTTTGCCATGATCGACGAACGGATGGAGACAATAGCTGGGATGAGATGGGATGGCTTAATATGATAACTAACTTATATATCAGCCGGTATTTAGAAGCATGTAGGAACTACGTTATGTACTTTCCATGTTAATATTAGCATGCAATAATTTTTCTAAAAAAATATATTAATTAAATTAAATTTTGTGGCCCAAATTATGTGATACCTTTCTAGCAGATAGTTTTTTTTTTTTTTTTAACAAGTCGATCACGATAAACTATAATAAAATACACAAGCAACATTTCTGATGATCAGTTTTATTTGAACTATACGTGTATATAATTGAATCATATAAATAAAATTATGTCAAAAATTAGGTTAATTTGTTTATCGTTAAATATAATTATCATGGGTATTTCTTATAAGAATATATGGAAAGAAAGTTGCATCTATGCACATGCATACAGCTAGACTACTATACTTTCCTTGTCTAAAATGTCAGTCAATAATTATCTATAGTATTAAGATAAATGGTTAGAAAACTTTTACTGCTTGTCTAATTACCACAAGAAATTAATCTTACAGTAAACGGAAACTAGTCAATATTCCTACGGAAAAAGATTGATTCTTCTTCGAACATTGAAATTTGACCACTTGGGTCTAATTAATAATGTTTCTGAATCAATGTTTCTATAGGATCTGGGAGACCGCAACTATATCCATGGATCCACACGAAATAAATAAATAAATAATGGATCGTCAGAAGTGTCATGATAATTTCTGGTCAATAGCAACACCAGTCTGTGATTTGTGTGAATCTCCGCAAGTCCACGATACTTTTCAGCTTTTTCCACCTTTTCTTTTCTATTTTCATTAAAAAGGTGCGGAGATCATTATTCTTCAACGATTGCTTTTACACATCAATTTATCAAATTATTATAGTCTAATCAGCCGTATTCTTAGCTATTTTTTAAAAATTGGACACCCATTTTTAGTTGACAATTAAATTTTATCAACCATTCATCTACAATTTTATTTTTAAAATAGCAGGGAGAGTATTATTTTATACATTGTAAGTATTTACCTTTAATATTTCTATTTTATCTCACATTACTTCAATTTCAAACACACACTAAATATATTGTTAAACTTGTTATAACAAACTTGATCGACCTAATCTTTTTATTAATGATGAATTAATGGTTCTAAACTTATTTAATTAATTTTAATTTTTGAAAACTAAATAATGGAGATAGAAATTGTTTGTTTTGAGTATACCAATTTGGATCGTGTTATACATAAATATTTCCATAAATTCCTAGCAAGCTATTAGTATTGAAAACAATAATAATATATTGTATGTATTTTCTATCATCTTGCATCATTTATATTCTATACTTTTTGAATCTTAGTTTGATGTATTGTTTATTTTCAATGTTTTGTCAAGTGAGAAAAGAAAAAACAATGGTGCATTATTCTTGGAAAAACTTTGGTTTTTCGGTTCATGATGAATCTGGTCTACTCACCAGTCGACTCTATATAGAACAATAATTTTTATAAGACAAAAAATATATAAATAATGGTAATAATCAAATTATTATTCAAATCTCTTGACCATCTCATGTTAATTTATGTTTATTATTATTGAAAGTATTATAAATCTTTATAATTCCACGTTTGTGTTTCCAAATTGGCTGATGGCGCTCGCAAGGTCCGGCTTGCTCTTGCAGTCATGCTCGAGTTACGGTCTACCTACCTCGAGTGTGCCTATCCAATATCCACGCCTCTGCGTTAGTTGTTTTATTTATTTATTTATTTTAATTGCTTTTTTCAATTTCTTATGCTCTCATGAAATTTATTTTTTATTTTCAGTAATAATAGAAATGAAACTTACGGGGTTCTCAAACTCATATGATATGATAAGAAATGAATACACTTATTAACATAATAATAATTTTTAAAAATTAATTATTTATAAATTTTACGTGATAATACCTTATTTAAAATATATTTTATAATTTTTATAAGTAATCCGCAATTCATCATGGCTGTCGGTACATGAACAAGAATATATTACAATTACTTTATATTGTTAAAAATTGTTAGCAATTGACCGAGTTTGCTTATTTTTCGTTTAACCCCACACGAAATAGTGGAAAGTTAATAGTCTGATTATTGTTTAATTACTTTTAAATTTGTATATTATTCTTAATAGAATAGAATAATAATATTTAAGTTTTCAAATTGCATCACAATCTTTATCTTACATAATGATATAATTTTTATTAATTAAATAATAAAATGAGATAATTGACTATTTTACAAAATATAAAATTTATCATGTAATTAAAGAAAAGAAGCTTACATTATTCCTTGCTTCAAATCCATTTTAATAACAAATGGGCCTATAAAATAGGCCTAATAGTCCATTTAGTTATAGGCCCATTTAAGGTCCAATCGTACATGTAGTCTCCCAATCGGAGACTTCGTCCACTAACAAATAACAAAATGTTAAGCCAATAGAAACAAAACTGCTGACCGGAAGTTGGGAGACAGAAAAGTTAGGCAGAATACGCAACACCACACAAAATGCTGAGATCTCCTTCTATTCCTGTTGCAACACACAAGAAAACTTCTCTTCCTACAAAATCATGTCCTATTTGCATTAATAAAAATAATGGGAATAGCTCTCAAAGTTACCATACTTCTAGAGGACTCGCTCTCTTGCAACTCGGTACAGATATGTTCACATTTTCATCTTATTTTCCTACTTAATAACAGAAAATACACATATTTTATGTAGTTGCTTTTTATATTGTTTCACTGTGGTTTCAGATTTTAGTTCACATATTTTCACTGTATGCTCGTTGACTCATAGTAGTAGGGTTGTTCTCAGTGGGTTTCCATGTGATGAATAATAATGGGCTCGACGCTTTTTCTTTATTATCTTTTTTACGCATTTTATTAGTGACGAAGCAAAGTATGTGTACTATCTTCTGAGAAACTCGTTGTTCAATGAATTACATAGAATAAAGTTGAGTTCAAGGTTTATAATTTCTATGGTATGGTACATCGTAGTAGTGGTTACAGTGGCAATGTATTTTGAGTAATACCTGCCTGGTTCCATAGAAAACTATGGAAAAAAGAAAGAAACGAGCCTACGAATGTTGGCTTATGAATTCTCATGGGTTGGTCGAGTTCTGCTCCAATTCTATCTATTGCTCCATCAGTTCCAATCACTGTATGCAGGGAGTCAGGGTTGTTGAACAATGAGTGTTGGTTAAACTAACAAACATTTTAATCTCAACTATGTCAACTAATTGCATTCAGCATACTTTAGAATGCAAGTTCTTATCCTGACAAGTATCATATGCTGAAAGAATTGAAATTAAGCACTTTTTCTTTTGTCCTTTTCTTCTATTTCGTTTATATGCCTACTTGACGCTTGATTATGGTGGCTGGTTGATTCATTCATCAATCTTTCTGTTTTTGTTTTTGGAGCTGCTTGTTTTTAGGTGATTGTACAATCAAACTTGTGGATTACCATATAATACTGCTGTAAATATTTATTAATCAGATGCATCATTTGTATTATTTTCTGCTCTGCTAATGATATTATGCCGGATATCTAGCTATCCCGCAGTCACAGTTATTTGTTACAAAAGCATGAAAGTTATTAAGAATGGAAGGAAGTACAATAGAGGCCAGCACATCCGTGAATACGGCACCAATAACCACCACTCTTACTTAGCAGAGTGTGTTAGAATGGGCAAAAAATGATGAGAGAAGAATGCTTGTTGTTGATTATTGTTTAGGGGACTAGGATAAGACTATAAAGTACATCTACTTGCTTCAACAATACACATTTCACATATTTACTCTTTGATGATGCTAGGCTTTTAAGGAATTCAAATAATTAATTATCTCGTGGATGTTGCTGATTTTGCTCTGAATGCTTGGAGATGAAGCTGTTAAGAAAACGTGACATACCAGAGGACAGATATACTAATACTTTTCTAGGATATGGGCTTGAAGATTTCCATTTTGTTGTTGAACTTACTTACAGTAAGTTATCTCTCTGTTAAGAGTCTTCATGCTGATGTGTATCTTATTTAACAATGATATTGACCCAATGCTCCTAAATTTATGGTAGTCTTTCATTTATTTCTATATTCTTGCTCCATTTTTGTTTCCTTTGTGATAAATTTAGGTGATGCTTGCAGGTTATGGAGTTGATAAATAGGATATTGGAACTGGATTTGGCCATTTTGGCATTGCAGTAGAGGATGTGAGTTCCCCTCTCCTAAGATGATTGCTTTCTGTTTCAAGTTAGAATATGATACATGCTTCGTTATACTGCAGGTTTCTGTTCAAACATTATTGTGTAGATTGCAAAAAAAGTTGGTCTTGTAAAGGCAAAAGTGGGTAAAGTTACCGGGGAACCTGGCCCTGTTAAAGGTGGCAGTACAATCATTGCCTTTGTTGAAGATCCAGATGGTTACAAGTTTGAGCTTTTGGAGAGGTGGCCAACAGCTGAGCCCCTATGTCAAGTAATGCTTAGAGTGGATGATCTTGATCACTCCATAAATTTCTACAGCAAGGTGAGTTGTATTCTTTGCAGTGCAATCACTGATATCTTCATTGAAATTTTAAGTCTTATCTACTTATTCATATCCTCTCGCTGTTAATTACTTGGTGTTCTGTTCTTTGTTTTCCTGCAAATTTAAGGCTCTTGGTGTGGAACTTCTGTGCAAAAGAGATAACCCAGAATACAAGGTAACTTGATACCTTCTGCTCGCTAACAAACTTCAGTAGCTGCTGACTTTTGCAGTTATTTGTTTGCCCTAAGAATAAATGTGTCTATGTTGATCCAAATACATGGGCCCCTTCATGAATATCTTGCATATCGTAGATGTAATGAGATACTTCAAAACATAAATCCCATAACATCTTTCATTTCCCCAATTATTTGTTACCGAGCCTTAGATCTTGGATTCATTTGATTTTGCTGGATTGGGTAGTTGCATGTTTCTGAATCCCAATTTAAGATACATTCCTTAATTATTCATACCTTTTTCCTTTTTCTTAGGAAACATCAACTGTGGTGCATGTATCCCACAGTCTAAATGTGCTTTATTATGTTGATGGTTCACTTGGGTGCTTTAGGACATTTTTCTTGTATAACTTTCTGTCATCTTCAACTTAGTAAACAACTTTTAAACACAATAGGTTGTCTCTGTCAATGACAGTGACAAGAATTAGCTCCTATTATTGGAAACCAAGGTATTTGATATTGTTGCAAAATGATGTAATAGCTCTCGTAATAATTTAGTTGTTTTCTTATAACTTTGCTGCTAGGATCAGCATACTTGACATGAGAAATTCTTCTCAGCTAAAATCCATTTTAGCTTTTCATCTCTCGATTCCTAGGCTATCGTCTGCAAGTTGGTTCCTTGTTTGATTTTAGTTGTGATTACTTTTCAGTATATGATAGCCATGATGGTTTATGGTCCTAAAGATAAAAATGCAGTGTTGGAACTGACAAATAATTATGGGGTCATGGGATATGACAAAGGAAATGGTTATGCTTAGGTAAATTGTTCACCATTTACTGCTCTATATATTATTTGATTTTGAGCAGCATGTGTTTTATTTTTTGTTAACTGTGCTTGTTTTAATCAGATTCTGTTTGGGTCACTCATCAAGCTTATTCTATATCATTATATGGAGACTAATTTTTAAATTTTAACAGATTGCAATAGGCACAGATGATGTTTACAAGACAGCAAAAGCTATCAAATAGCAATCAAATTGTGTAGGGGAAAGATTACTGAGGATCCTGGTCCCCTGCCAGGTATCAACACCAAGATTACTGCTTGCTTAGGTCATGCCGGTTGGAAATCAGTATGGTTTGTTGCCCTTTGTTTTCTCGTTAGGTGACAGATATTCTTCGAATCCATGTTAGCTAAGATTTGGTACTGGGATGTGGCCCTGAAGCAAATTAGTAATTTCAAGATAAAGAATCTGAAGTACCTTGAATAGACCTGGAACAGGAAGAATAAGGACCTAGTAATGCAAAGACAAGGCTCCTGAGGAACTCTTGCAGACTCACTGGTTTCTAGAATGCAACAAGGAAAACCTGTTTCATGCCTTATTGATTGAATTTGTTCTACTAACATTATGCTGCATTTAAACTGATCTGATGGATTTCTTGTTATTGGTTTCAGTATCAATAGATGGTGCTAGATTTTAGTATCAATACAGAATTCTGATGCATTAAATTCCAGAAGTTTATGCATAAAAATGATAACCATATCTTAAGCAATGTTTTCTTCGGTCGTGATTATTAATTTATTTACAACAGTGATCCAAGGAATTTCATTTTGCTTACTTTTCCTGCTAGTCTTTGTTGACTATATTGACTTTCTCAAGGAGCTAGAGTAACCATCTAGCCTTTTACTACTGGAGATTCTTAAACAATTTTGTCTATTGGGAAGTTCCTTCTGCTAGAATTTCAATTTTTACAATGCATCGTGACTAATCCCAGTTTGTAGATTTTTTCTGTCATAGTTATTGTAGGTGCTATCTTATCCTTCAGTCAATAAGTGTGTAAAAATTCTGAAGCACATTCAATTAACTGCTTCACAAGATTCAAAGTAGAGGTGTCTAACGGGCCGGGTCGGCCCGCGAACCGGCCTTGCCCGGCCCTTCAAAAATTAGATCCGAATCGGCCCAGACCACTGTTCACACGGTCCGGGCCGGTTTCGGGCCAATATAGACGGTCCGGGCCGGTTCCGGAATTTCAGAACCGTGAACCGGACCGTAATGGATCCGGAACCGTTTCGTGCCCGACGATTTGGCACCGAGTTGAACCGACGGTTCCAAACCAACGGGTTGAACCGGCCTGGACCGTCGGTTCAACCCAGGTCAATTTTTTTT
>JAVXUL010000019.1:10271916-10284664 GCA_035590515.1 Trichilia minutiflora
AAATCTTCTAAAAGACCTATTCTACTGCAACTTTTATTGCTAATTTAAATTACTTTGAATCATTCTTCAACAGTAATTCCTAAATTGAAAGTCCCTTTCTTCATACACTCGATTATAAATACAGTTATAAATCTAAAGTTGTAAATAAGTCGTTGATAAAATATTGCAAAGATACAAAAACTTCGTAATTCATGCATATTCTCAGGCGCAAATCATTCTTGAATGATTTTTACCTTGGCTCATCAACCTTAAGCCTTTTAGCACCCATAGCAAACTTTAAAAATATCAAGCTATTTTGCATAAAGCTACACTTCTTCAAATTAGTATAGGGCTATGTTTTCGGAATACTCCTAATAACATTCGCAAATGCTCTAAATGTGACTCTTCATCATCAGAATAAATCAATATATCATCAAAATATACCATAACAATTTTGCAAAAAAAAAAAAAAAGAGTTTGAGTACTTTATTCATCAAATGCATGAATGTGCTAGGCTCATTCGACAAACTAAAAGATCATCAACCACTCATGCAGCCATTTTTTTGTTTTGCATGTTTCCACTCATCACCTGATTTGATTTGAATTTGTTGTGTAAATGAATTTTAGAGAATACTTTTACCTCTTCCAATTGATTTATCCTATCTTATAACCCCGATACTGGGAACCTATACTTGATGGTTATTTTGTTCACCATTTGACTATCTATGCACATATACTAGGCCAACTGCCATTTTTTTACATTAATAATGCTAGCAATATTAACATTAACCCCTTTTGTAGTAACTCGTTTGTAAAATTGCATGTTCCCACGAACTTATACTGTAATAAGACAAATTAGGTATATTTGTGCCAAAAATAAAGTCAATTTGATATTGCATATCTTTCGTAGGTGAAAGTCTTTCTGTCATTTCAACAGGAGTAATATCATGGTACTCTGTTATTAATGGCTTCATCTTCTCAGGAATTTGTGACTTCCCTAAGTTTTCTTCCTCCTCCGTCTTCACGAGGCCCTCGTAATCTTTTTCCATATACTGCTTGAAAATGGTTAGAAAATTTTTTCCTTTCTCTTTTCTAGATTCTTTTTCCCTTATCTCTTTTAAGAAAAAGACGCTAATCGAATCTTTTTAATTTTTCACTGAAACTCATACCCATTACTATTTTATCTATATATATACTACATCTGTTGGATCTTAATCTAATAATCTGTAGGTGAAATATGTATTAATTATATATTATATGTTATCACAAAAGTTAACCTAATTAAATTAAATAAAGTGTAAATTTAATTTATTATGTAAATATAGACCTTTTAATGTGTAAAAATTAGGGATTAATTTCTATTTAATGATGACCAAATAAAAATAAGTAGTATAAGGTTATTTAATTATATATAATTCTTATATCTATTAGGTTAAACTCATCCCCAAATAGAATTTCTACATATTCTCACTTGAGTTCATTTTTCTACATTCATCATAAGCCAAGGTTAACTTAGAGGTCTTCAAGTTAGGAGTGTATAAATCCCAAATCTTTAGGAGTGTGCGGACATCCAAAAAAGGAATCCTAGCCTACATTTCTTTCTTGTGAACGATAAAAATATTTTAAAGGCCCTAGATCCCACGGATGTTGAGGCCACGCTCTCTTGACATTACCTTTGGGGAGTGACCTAAAACCAAACCCTAACTTCTATCACATTTCTAAATAAACCTACACACCCTTTCGCTATCTCGCGAAAATTATAACTATAGATTGTTCAGAATCACGCCCTAGTCTATTCAATCAAATTGAAAATTTTCCTAAATCATACATCTAGAAGGAAGAAATATAAATAAGAAGGTTAAAAAGTACTTACTTGTTGTAATGAAAACAAGAGAGGTAAGAAAGTTCAAGAATTTGAAAAGCTTGAATGGCATTAGTATTCAATCTAGCAAAGTTTTAATAAGTAACTTGAGTCAATGTGAGAAGATGGAAAGAAAAGAGAATATTTATAGAAGTCTCAAGGGCTGGGAAACAGAGCAAAAGGTCTTACTTGTTAAAACTCAACGGCCCAAATTTTGTTACATTAGCATGTAATAATGAGGTTTTTTGAAAATAAATGTCTTTATTTATGGCAACCGATCAAGACACAATACGTGATACTATTACAACTTAAAAATATGACATGCATCCTTTAAAGAATCAACACAATAAAAAACGACGTGGTTAAAGTTAATGTCTCTTATAGCTGTGAGAAATTTAAAATTTAGGTAGCGTTAGGCACGAGAAAAAGCATGCCACAGGAACTCACATTGGGCTAGAACAAATTGTAAATTTTTGCTAAAATATCATTTTAATAGAAATTTGGAAGACTTAGATTATGAAAAAAAAAACAAAAAAAAACAAGGCCATGGTCCTAGCCAACCTTCATCATATGCATTGTCTCTGAGCCTGGGTTGAAAAACTAATTTATGAATGAGAGACAAATTTCATGGATAGTTTTAAATTCATTAAACCAATAAAGATCTTCCCCACCTTCATCGGAGTAAGTTTTGAGTAAAAAATAATAACCTCAATCATATATAGACTCCAATATAAAAACAAGAATGATGAAAGGAGGCTACACATGAGCGTCGAGATCATTGCAAACTGTTATATGATATTTAAAATTTCATATTGTACAAGTTACAATCTAGGTAATTGTTATATCGGTTCAAATCTATATGCAATGATTATACAGTGAATCATTGTTCGGCACAAACATATAGTCCCTCTAACAAATGTTGGTTCACTGTTTCCGTTGACACATGTGGGAAGGTTTAGAAGAACATGTCATTAATTGCTATAAATATCAGTACCCTCTCATCGCAAAAAGGATAGATATAGCAATAAATAACATATATATTTCGCATCAGTATTTATAGAATTTCTCTATTTTCAGTTAAAATTCTTATTCTCTTTTCTTAGTTCTCAAGCATAATCTAAGTATCAAAATTTTTACACTGAAAAGTTAATATTACTCTTAGTTTTTTTTTGTTTTTTTTTTTATATTTTCATACAGTTAAATATTATCACAATAGTTTTACTGGCTTAAAACAAATTTTGTCAGACTATCAATAATTAAGAGAGACAAAATTTATATAGTGTTTCAATTTTTTTTTTTAAAAAATTTCGAGTATCAACATTTTAATATTAAATTATATATCCTTACATTGAGATGGTAAGTAATTTTCCCTTTGTTAAAATTTTGGTGTTCAACTTGGGTAATCAAATGATAAGATATTTATTTAAGGACAGCTTTGGTAATTTAATTATATTACAGTTGTTTCAAGTTTTTTTTCATAATTTTTTTTTATTTTTTGTCATATTTTTATAAATTGAGAATTAATATCAAAAATTTATACATACATACATATATATATAACAAAAAATTTGGAATTAAAATGATCAAGTTGAAAAAAGTATAAAGATCTATCGTACAACTGCTACACGGTAGAGTGACCCTTCATTTAAAATCAATTTTATTGAAGGATCGATGCAATAGAAAATTCCAACTGGAAAATTCCAAAAGATGCATAAAATTTTCCAATAATTATTGATCAATTACGAAAAGGGTGAACCTACACAAGGACCTGGATACAGTACATGATCATGAAGAGAGAATCACAAAGACTTGCATTCCAGAAACACACGACACAAGTTAAGACATCCCGTGCCATTTACTCAGAGTAGTACTTACACCACTGAATTTAATTAAAAACTTGTTTCCTCGTAGGGAATCGGAACATGAGATCGAATGATGAAGAAATTCTCATAAATGAACCCAGCCAGCCCACCTCCGATAAGGGGTCCAACCCAGTACACCCAATGATCAGTCCAGTCCCAGCTCACCAAAGCTGGACCGAATGAGCGTGCAGGATTCATTGAGGCTCCTGAGAAAGATCCACCTGCTAAGATGTTAGCACCCACTACAAACCCAGTAAGCAATGGACCCAACCCATCAAGTGATCCCTTCTTTGGGTCCACGATGGTGGCATAGACAGTAAATAACAACGAAAAGGTGAGAATAATCTCCCAAATCACTCCTTGGAAGTAGCCTACACCACTTGCCAGAGTGTGAACTGGAGTGCTCTGCATAAAGAAGAAGAAAACAAATGAAAAGATGGGCAAAAGGACGAAAACCAACATGATTCCAAATCACTTTTTGGTACAATAATGTATGAATTTGTTGTATTAAATAGTAATTAATAATATTATTATTTTAGGAAATAATGAAAGGTAAAATAGAAAGCCCAACTACAACTACAAGTAGGAGGTGAAGAGCATTTCTATGTTTAAATATGATAAATTCCAGCTAAAAGCCCACGAAACCTTACGACGAAGGGTCAACTTTTGGAAAATTTATTGTGCATAGCACTAACTTTGAATCATTTTCAGTTAACAAATAAATAGTAGATGTGAATATACGTTTTCATTTTAGATTCTAAACGCGTTAATCATTTACCTAGTTGCTAATTATTAGCAATTTTGTACTTACCATTCCCCCGGTGAGATAGTTAAGAAGAATACAAGCTGCTGAAGATGCCAACAATTGATCTATCCAATAAAGTATGGATCGGAAGAAGGTGATGTGACCACCGAAAAAGAGTCCAAGTGTGACGGCTGGGTTTAGATGACCGCCGGAGATGTGTCCAGCAGATATCATCACAGCCACCACAAGAGCATGTGCTACGGCCACAGCAAACAATCCCACCAGAGTATTTCCCACAAGCTTATCTGTTCATCCAATTGAAATATCCAACACCATAAGCATAGTTACAGAATAAACTTTATACAAATTAGAGTATTAGACTTGGAGTCAGCCACAAGAGTCCTAAACATGTTCCCAAAGTCAATCTATACAGTTACAAGCGGTAAACTAAATAAATGGCCAACAATCCAAAGCCAATGGTCTCAAACGATCTTCATATTCTGAAGAATCCATCCAAGTTTGTTACCTGCAGCCATTGCAGATCCAACTCCCGCAAACACGAAGAGAAAGGTGGTGATGAACTCAATGATAAGGGCCTTAATGCAGTCTGGCTGGATGGCTTCTCGATGGGTTCCTAAAGCTATTTTCGCCATGATCGCCGGACGGACGTGGACAAGAGGATGGGAATGGACGGTTTAATATGATAGCTAGCTTGCACATTGGCTGGAAACAGAGTCTTTATATTTATAAGCATATAGGACCTACGTTCTTTGCTTTCTAATGTTAGCATGCAATAATTTATTTTTTTTTAAATTACTTAATTAAATTAAATTTTGTGGCCCAAATTACGTGAAACCATGTTAGCAGTTGACATTTTTCTTTTTTTTCATTTTACCAATCGATCACGATAAAATTAAAATAAAATGGCCAAGCAAACATTTCTGATGATCAACTTATGTTAACGATACATGTATATATAATTGATATATAATAAATAAATACAAATATAATAATGAAAATGAATCATATAAATAAAATTTTGTCAAAAATTAAGTTAAGCTGAAAAATAAAATTTCTATTCAATAGGTTCTGTCATTATCTAGGACATTAATTATAAGAATATGTGGAAGGAAGGTTGTATCTATGCAATGCATACAGCTAGATTATTATACTTTCCTTGTCTAAAATTTACTCAATATAAAGGTATAATAAATAAAGTGCAATAATTTTCTACAGTATTCTGATAAATGGCCAGAAAACTTTTATACCTTGGTTCTATAGCACTAGAAAATAATCAATATTCCTACAACAAAAGATTGAATCACGCGTGCCTTAAATACTATCTATTTCTTCAATGGACATCGAAATCTGAACTGACAAATGAGAACCTTGGGTCTAATTAATTATCTTTCTGAATCAGTTTTTCTATATTATATGTAGATAATAATTATATTTATATCCATGGATCCACCAAAACCAGAAGCAAACAAAATCGATCGTCAAAAATTTCATGATGAATTTTTGGTCAATATTCAACATTCTGTGATTTGTGAATCTCCTTAAATCCTCAATACATTTTATTATTTTCCAACCGTTCCTTTTCTATTTTAATTAAAAGGGGGAGGAGGGGCATCATTATTCATTCCCCATTGCTTTTACACATCAATTTTCTCACTATTTCAAAAGCTCAACGATTAGTGCTATTTGAGTTTTGACCTGTTACATGAATATGATGACATGAGTATGCATGTTGTTCTTGGTTGCGGACTTTATTATTGTCCTTGTCATCTTCTACTTTCTACGATAGCTGCTTCTTTATGTATATATTATATCCATTTGACATTGAAATAGTGGAAACTCGTGCATCCATTGAAACTTTAATTAACCAATCATATAATTCTATGGTATAGCTAGCTAGCTTCATATGCAAATTGCCTCCAAAGAGATTCTCATTTTCATCATTTCAAAACTCTACACCCTTGAGTATAAATGGAGGAGACTTAAGGAATGAACTGTTCTTTTAATTAGAGCTTAAATCTAATTAGAATTTTATTATCTCTTAGTCTTAATTAATATTCTGTAAAGCATGCTTAGAACTAGAATGTCAAAACTAGGGTTGCGCATGCAAGTTGCAATCAATTTATCAATTTCTTATAATCTCTGGGTTATTTATTTATAATCAACTGTGTTATTAGTTATTTGCCCGAACCCATGTCCATCATCTTTCATCATTTATATTCTTTACTTTTGAGTCTTAGTTTAACGTATTATTTATTTTCAATATTTTATGAAGTGAGAAAAGAAAAGCCAATGGTGCATTATTGTTGTAAGAAAGTAGTGCGGCAACTTTTGTTTTTAGTTCATGATGATTCCCACTCCCCATCTCGACTGATCTTATATAGAACAATAATTTTTATAAGACAAAAAATATATCAATAATGGTAAGAATCAACCTTCAAGACAAAATATAATAATATATACTCTCAATTTTCATGTGAATTTATTTTAAAAAATGTATAGAAAATTTTATTGAAAGTATTATATTTTATGAAAATATTATAATTATATTCTGATTCCATGCTTCCTTATATTCGAATTCAAAACACAAATAATTATCTATACATGAATATGAATATAAATATATTTCAATTATTTTTTTAAAAAAATTGTTAACAATAACAGTTTGTTTCTTTTTTATTTAAATGGGAATTTAAGCTCATAGAAAATGTTTGGTATCCAATTGCCTTTTTTTTTTTAAGTTGGACCATATGTTTTCACTGTTGGATTTTAAATTACTAGGCCCAATGGGGCTTTTCATACAGACCCATTTAAGTTCCAAAAGCCCACATATCCTCCCGGAGGCTCCATCCTATGACAATTGACAAAATGATAAGCCGGGAGAGGTAAATCGACTGCAGGCAGGACGAGGGAACCGAGAAAAACATGAGGGAATACGCAGCAACTAGCAACATACAAAATGCTGGGAACGTTGCCATTAGCTTCGTCTCCTTCTATTACTGTTTCCACACACAAGAAAACTTCTCTTCCGACAAACCTTTCGTTGAAGTCATCTCCTATTTGCATTAATAATAATAGTGGGAATAGCTCTCACAGTTGCAATACTTCTAGAAGTTTCGCTCTCTTGCAACTCGGTACTGTTAAGCTCGCATTTCCAATTTTTTCCTACTTAACAACGGAAAATACCCATAGTTTTCGTAGTTGATTTTTTATAATTGTATCTTGTTTTTCTGTTGTTTCACTGTAGTTTTAGATTTTAGCTTTTGGGATTTTGTCGTTTTATTTACAAATGTATGCTCCGTTGACTCGAAGTAGTAGGGTTGCCTTCAGTGGGTTTCCATGCGATGAATAATCATGTGGTCGATGCTTTTTCTTTATTATCTTTTTTATTCATTTTATTAGTAACGAAGCAAAGTATTTGTACCATTTTCTGAGAAACCTGTAGTTCTGTGAATTACCTAGAATAAAGTTGAATTCATGGTTTATAATTTATAAAGTATGGTACATTGTATTATTTGTTACAGTGGCAATGTTACCTGCCTGGTTCCTTAGAAAATGACGGGCAAAAAGAAAGAAATGAGCTTATGAACTTTCACGGGTTGGTCTAGTTCTGCTCCACTTCTATCTATAGCTCCATCGGTTCCAATCACTGCATGCAAGGAGTCGGGGTTGAACAGTGAGTGTTGGTTAAACTAATAAACGGTTAAATCTCAACTACTTGAATTCAGCATACTTTGGAATACAAGGTCTTATCCTCACAAGTACCATATGTTGAAAGAATTGAAATTAAGCATTTGACTTTTTTTTTTCTTTTTCTTCTGTTTTGTTTTATACGTGTACTTGACAGCTGATTATTGTGGATAGTTGAATCATTCATCAATCGTCCTATTTCTGATGTTGGAGCTCTTGTTTTTAGGTGATTGTATGATCAAATTTGTGGACTACCATATAATAATCAGATGCATCAAATTTGTATTATTTTCGGCTCTGCTAATGAATATTATGTGGGATATCTAGCTATCCTGCAGTCACAGTTGTTTGGTGCAAAAGCATCAAGGTTGTTAAGAACGGCAGGAAGTACAATAGAGGCCAGCACATCTGGGAATACAGCACCAATAAGCACTAATGTTACTCAGCAGATTGTGTTAGAGTGGGCAAAAATGATAAGAGAAGAATGCTTCATGTTGTTTATCGTGGGGGGACTTGGATAAGACTATAAAGTATGCCTATTTGCTTCAACAGTACACATTTCACATATTTACTCTTTGATGATACTAGGCTTTTATGGTATTCAAATAACTAATTAGCTTTGTGGATGTTGCAGATTTTACACTGAAAGTTTGGGGATGAAGCTGTTAAGAAAACGTGATATACCAGAGGACAGATATACTAATGCTTTTCTTGGATATGGACCTGAAGATTACCATTTTGTTGTTGAACTTACTTACAGTAAGTTATCTTTCTCTGTCAAGAGTCTTAGTGCTGATGTGTATCATGTTTGACAATAATATTGAGCCAATGTTCCTAAATTTATTGTAGTCTTTCATGTATTTCTATATTCTTCATTTTTGTTTCCTTTGTGATAAATTTGCTGATGCTTGCAGATTATGGAGTTGATAAATATGACATTGGAACTGGATTTGGCCATTTTGGCATTGCAGTAGAGAATTTGAGATCTCCTCTCCTAAGATGATTGCTGTCTATATTAAGTGAGAATAGGATACATGCTTCATTACAATGTAGTTTTCTGTTCAAACATTATTGTGTAGGTTGCAAAAACAGTTGATCTTTTATAGGCAAAAGGGGTCAAAGTTACCAGAGAACCTGGTCCTGTTAAAGGTGGCAGTACAATCATTGCCTTTGTTGAAGATCCAGATTGTTACAAGTTTGAGCTTTTGGAGAGGGGGCCAACACCTGAGCCCCTATGTCAAGTAATGCTTAGAGTGGGTGATCTTGATCGCTCTATAAATTTCTACAAAAAGGTGAGCTGTTTTCTTTGCGGTGCAGTCACTGATATTTTCGCTAAAATTTTAAGTCTTAGCTACTCATTCATATCCTCTCACTGTTAATTACTTTGTGTTCTGTTCTTCGTTTTCCTGCAAATTGTAGGCTTTTGGCATGGAACTTCTGCACAAAAGAGATAACCCGGAGTGCAAGGTAACTTCATACCTTGTGCTCAGTGACAATCTTCAGTAGCTGCTGACTTTTGCAGTTATTTGTTTACCCTAAGAATAAACGTGTCTGGTGATCCAAATACACAGGTCACTTCATGGATATTGCAGATGTAATGAGTTATTTCAGAACGTAAATCCCTTAACATCTTTGATTTGCCCAATTATTTGTTACCGATTCTTTAGATCTTGGATTCATTTGATTTCGATGGATTGGGTATTCGTATGTTGATCCAAATACACGGGTCCCGTCATGAATCATGATATTGCATATTGCAGATGTAATGAGATATTTCAGAATGTAATCCCATAACATCTTTCATTTGCGCAATTATTTGTTACCTTTTCTTGAGATCTTGGATTCACTTGATTTTGATGGATTGGGTATTCGTACGTTTCTGAATCCCAATTTAAGATACGTTCCTTAATTATTCACACTTTTTTTCCTTTTTCTCTGGAAACAACAACTGTGCTGCATGTATCCCACAGTCTAAATGTGCTTTATTATGTTGACAATTTTTTTGGGTGCTTTAAGACATTTTTCTTGTATAATTTATATCATCCTCAATGTAGTAAATGATTTTAAACATAATAGGTTGTCTCCATCAATGACGGTGACAAGAATTAGCTCCTAATTATTTGAAACCTAGGAATTTGGTATTGTTGCAAAATAATGTAATAGCTCTCCTAATAATTTAATTTTTTACTTATAACTTTGCTGCTGGGATCAGCATAATTTAAATGAGAAGTTCTTCTCGGCAAAAAGCCATTTGAGCTTTTCATATCTCAATTGCTAGGCTATTGTCTGCAAGTTGGTTCCTTGTTTGATTTTAGTTGTGCTTACTTTTCAGCATACAACAGCCATGATGGGTTATGGTCCTGAAGATAAAAATGCAGTGTTGGAACTGACATATAATTATGGGGTCACAAAATATGACAAAGGAAATGGTTATGCTCAGGTAAATGCTTCACCATTTACTGCTCTATATATTATTTGAATTTGAGCAGCATGTGTATGATTCTTGCTAGCTTTGCTTGTTTTAATCAGATTCTGTTTTGGTCCTTCATCAAGCTTATTCTCGATCATTATATGGAGACTAATTTTTAAATTTTAACAGATCGCAGTAGCCACAGATGATGTTTACAAGACAGCAGAAGCAATCAAATTGTGTGGGGGAAAGACTACTCGGGAGCCTGGGCCCCTGCCAGGTATCAACACCAAGATTACTGCTTGCGTGGATCCTGATGGTTGGAAATCGGTATGGCTCCTTGTATATATTGCCCTTTGTTTTCTCATTAGGTGACAGATATTCTTGAAATCTGTCTTAGCAAAGATTTAATACTGGGATGTAGCCCTGAAGCATATTAGTAATTTCGAGATAAAGAATATGTGGTAGCTAGAATAGGAATTGAAACAGAAAGAATAAGGACCTAGTACTGCAAAGATAAGGCTCCTGAGGAACTCTCTTGCAGACTAGCTGGTTTCTAGAATGCTACATGCAAAACTTGTTTCATGCCTCATTGATTGAATTTGTTCTACTAACTTTATGCTGCATCTAAACTAATCCCGATAGATTTCTTGTTATTGGTATCAACAATAGATGGTGGTAGATTTTAGTATCAAGGCAGAATTCTGATGCATTAAGTTCCAGAAGTTTATGCACAAAGATGATAACCATATCTTAATCAATGCTTTTTTCGTTCGTGATTATTAATTTATTTACAGTAGTGATCCAAGGAATTTCATTTTGTTTGTTTTTCCTCTCCCCATCCTGCAGGTCTTTGTCGAAAATATTGACTTCCTCACGGAGCTAGAGTAACCAGGACATCATCTAGCTGCCGTACTAGTGGAGATTCTTAACAAAATTGTCTATTAGAAAGTTCCTTCTGCTAGAATTTCAATTTTTACAATGCCCCATTGACTAGCCCCAGTTTGTAGATTTTTTCTATATTAGTTGTTGTAAGTGCTATCTTATCCTTCAGTCAATATGTGTGTAAAATTCTGAAACACATCCAATTTAACTGCTTCACAAGATTCAAAGGTAATTTCCCATCCAAATGTTAACTTTTGCTTGGAATGTTGGCATAGCAATTCAAAATATGCTGGATCCCATCAATCCACATCTTTTTGTTGCCTTTGTTTCTGCATTCAAATTCAATTATCCTGTCGGCTGTTCTTATCCCAAAATAAGCTCTCTGCTCGCTGCTGCTTTCCCTCTCCCTTCCAGGCCATGTTGGGATGTCACATATGACTTCAGAGACTATACCTGCAACCACATCAATGCTCAACGTGTTAACCAGCTGAGTCAACAAGGTAAATAGGTACTTAATTAATTCTGGCTATGAGATTCCGCTTACACTTCTTCTTTTTTGTGAATGTTCCAGCCATGTGCTTGCTTTTCAGTTTGACTACCGCCTGTTTTTTGAAATTTAAAATTTGAAATTATGTCTCAAACGGAAAAATAAAAACATGAGCGAGAAAGGAAAAAGAAATGCTTCCTGGTGACATCTATGTAGCAGGCTCTTAATTTCAGTTGGACTTGCATGTTACTCAACTTCATTACAAAAGGTTCGTCAAATATCCATTGCATAGATTTCTTGAGTTTCTTTTTCATCTTTACCTGCAGATTGGAATTAATATTGAAAGAAACTTGCTTCCAGTGTAAAGCTCCTGCAATCAACATTCACAAACATTTATTTACAGAGCTTTTGGGTATTATTGCATTATACAAGTTTTCCACTATAATATCATAGTAAATGTATACCTTTCCTTGTGCGTTTGAGAAGTTCTCCCCCTCTGGAGACAAAGTTCAATGCTGTTGAGATGTTTGATTCTTTGCCTTCCTGCCCATTTTCATCTGCCAAACCAATGGTTGTCATCCCATACCCTTTCTGCAGCCTTGCTCTTAAGGTGGCAGCTCCTCGTAAGGCTGCATTAGCATGATTTTGCCTTTTTAGATGGTGGTCTTGTGGCATTCAATAATTTTTTTTTTCAATTTATTCAGTGTTATCCATCTAAAGCTGCACTTAGCTGCAGCCAGAGTGGTCATTCAACTCTATTTGGTCAACTTTAGATGGTCCAAAAGCGACTGTTTAAGAAGCAACCAAAGAA
>JAVXUL010000019.1:10286856-10300804 GCA_035590515.1 Trichilia minutiflora
ATCGGAATCGGAACCGAACCGGAACCGTTTGACGAACCGGCCCGGCCCGGTCCGTTACTGTTCTACTTTCGGTTCCGGTCCGATTCCATAAAACTGGAACCGTTGAACCGGCCCAGACCATTACTGTTTCCGAGCCAGGCCGGTTCCAATTTCATAAAACCGTCGAACCGATCTGGACCGACCCGAACCGTTGATTCAAGCCTGTTAGACACCCCTAATTCAAAAGTAATTTCCCATCCAAATGTTAAATTTTGCTTGGAATTTATCTGATGTTGGCACAACAGTTCAAAATACGCTGGATCCCATCAATCCACTTCTGTTTGTTACCCTTGTTTCTGCATTCAAATTAAATTATCCTGTCAGCTGTTCTTAACCCAAAATAAGCTCTCTGCTCGCTGCTGCCTTCCCTCTCCCTTCCAGGCCATGGTGGGATGTCATATATGACTTCAGAGACTATACCTGCAACAACAGCAATGCTCAAGGTGTTAACCTGCAGGGTCAACAAGGTAAATAGGTGCTTGATTAATTCTGGCTATGAGACTCAGCTTACGCTTCTTCTTTTTTGTGAATGTTCCAGCCATGTGTTTGCTTGTCAGTTTGACTACCACTTGTTTTTGAAATTTGAAGTTATCCCCAAGTGAAATAATAAAAAACACGAACCAGAAAGGAAAAAATAAATGTTTCATGGTGACATCTAGATAACAAGCTCTTAATTTCAGTTGGGCTTGCATGTTACTCAAATTCGTTACAGAAGGTTCTTCAATTATCCATTGTGTAGATTTGTTGAGTTTCTTTTTTATCTTTACCTGCAGATTGGAATTAACATTGAAAGAAACTTGCTTCCAGTGTAAAGCTCCTGCAATCAACATTTTCAAACATTTATTTGCAGAGTCCTTGGGTATTATTGCATTGTACAAGTTTTCCACTGTAGTATCATAGCGAATGTATACCTTTCCTTGTGCGTTTGAGAAATTCTCGCCCTCTGGAGACAAAGTTCGATGCTGTCAAGATGTTTAGTTCTTTGCTTTCTTGCCTGTGTTCATCTGCCAAAGCCATGGTTGTCATTCCATACTCTTTCTGCAGCCTTGTTCTTAAGGTGGCAGCTCCTTTTAAGGCTGCATTAACAAGATTTCGCTCTATTAGATGGTGCTCTCATGGCTTTCAATGATTTGTTTTCAAGTTAATTCACTGCTATCCATCTGAAGCTGGACTCAGCTGCAGCCAGAGTGATCATTCAACTCTATTTGGTGAGCTTTAGATGGACCAAAAGCGACTGTTTAAGAAGCAACTGAAGAAGTTTTGTTTTACCTGTAGCAGCTCCAGCTGTTAAGGTCATGATATCCCCATTAGTCCTTGCATTACTAGCTGAGTTGACAACTCTTAGAATTTGATCACGATTAGATCGCATGTTCTCTGCAATCTCAATGCAATGAGATGCTACTAAAGCTGCTGCAGATGCAACAGCAGCCGATGCTTTGGATGAATTCTTCAGGTGGACAGTTGCCGTTTCTTGGAGGTTGTATTTGCAGCAGTAAATGCTGCAATAGCAGCAGCAACTCTAGCCACAGATACAGCTGCATGCAGTTGGGCAATATGGGTTTTGATTTCTGGACAGAGTATACAAAAATAAGTAGTTAGGGGAAATGTAGTTGGCTCAATGATTTCCTTCTTTCGCCTGTATATCTGGTCTATTTATCATTCCATCGACAGGATAACGTAATGCCTATGAATTGAGGGACAAAGTGGACAGGCATCAAATCTTTTGTTTGAAAATCTTACTCCGTACTCACAACTCAGTGGTTGTGCATTTGTGCTAGGCACTTGTTCAAAATATAGAGTTTTCATTTTATATTCAATTCAAACCCTCTTAAGTTTAGTGGAAGATTCAAGTTTTTCGAGTAATGTTTCAGAGCATTAAAGCTTAACACTTCTACGAATGAGACCGCTAATCAAAATAGTTTGGTAAACGAGATACCTTCATTTCTTCACCGTCTCTGGGAGAAATCAGAGGGCTACTACTCTCATTAGCTACCTGCTGTTGATTTGAAGGAGCCGCGACAATTTTAGACAATGAAAAACGAAGGATTTGCTAGTGTTAATTAAACAAAAAATCGATTGATGATGATGATGATACTCTTCCATATCCATGAAAGCATTGAAAGTGAAATGCGTTTTCACATGCATATCAAGCCATAAGAAACTAAAAGCAAGGAGTTCTTACAGTAACAGATTCTATCAAAGCAGTAGAGCTTGTATGTTGTCCTTGAGTGCTGGCAAAAGAGAAAGTTGTCTTTTCAAGATGATTGATTACATGCAACATGTGTGCTTGATAGGGTTTTGGAAAGCTCCATAGCTGAGAGGCTCCATGATCTTGCCAGAAATTCCATCGACTCTGTAGGAGTTTCAGATGGAGCACATGACAGCGGGAGCCAACTTGCAGGGCCCATTTTCATCTATATTTTCCAGCCTCTGAGATGAGCTTTTCAGGTTGCATGAGCTCACTAATACCACAGAATCTTAGTCAATAAGTTTAACTTATAATCACAAAAAAGTTTAACTTTGAAAGTCTATAACTCCACTACTTACCACTTCGTTGAGAATCTCCTAAAAGAAATGCAAGAATAAAGCGTTATAAAGTCGAAGAAATAGTTGGATATTTAACATGTTATAAAAAATGCAGATGTACATTTACAAATAATATGTGCTACAGGAAATGGTCTTTGCTAGAGGTAGTGTCTCTTTGCCATCAACCAACCAGAATGTAGCTTTTTGTGCTTTATACGAAAACTGATGGCCATTTTTTTGAGCGGCGGGATTCATCATGACTTGAATTCTCTGTTGTCACCATTGACAGTCTACAGAATTCGGGCCCCCCTGCCTGCAATCCACCTGCTTTTTCTGTATGTAATAGACTAACAAAGCAAATCAAATCAACCAATTTTCTATCAATGCACTGAGAATGAGGAAAAAGTGATTAGATAAGGTTAAGAATTACTTTATTTCCCCAAAGAGAAGTTCCTCTTCGTTATTCTGTATTCTGTCTTTGCAGAGTCAAGTCAGAAGTTTGTCAAACTGTTGCAATGCATTTGACAGAATTTCAGGTTTGCTTTGCATTATTTGACCTGTTTCAGCGATTAGCGTTGGCTTCAATTCTTTTTTATTTTCCCGAAGATGGGATTGGGACTTGCATGCACAGAAATCTACAAACACCGGTACTATTACTATGCAATGTGTAAAGTCCGTCATATTGTCCTACAAATATCAATATTTAATAGTAAACAAAATAATTTCATTGCAAAAATGATAGAATATATATAGTATTAATCCGGCTGATGAAAATAGAACGATAGAAATTAATATTGGCCGTCAATCTACATGGCTTGATAAAACTCAAATAAGATGAGAAGATTTTTTTTTTTTAGAATTGAAAATAAAGCTTTCAGATTGCAAAGATATTATTCTAACAGAAGGTAAAAGTCCGAGCTAGAGCACGCCAAGCATTTTTGTCTTAGGGTGGGTGCGAAAGCTTTTTGTGTCAACTCTTTGATCTCATGATGTGTAGTTGGAGAAAGTATGCAATGCACTAGCAATTGCTAGGTCCCTCGTCCACTAACCGGTGTGAATTTAATCAAGCAGTCCGGTTAATCCAATCCTTACGTAAAATAAGAGATGATAGATTTCCGAGGTTGATTATCTCAGATCATGACCTTACACACACTACACAAAGGCTATGTCCTAGAAAAAGAGTAAACGGGGTGGTTATAATTACTACTGTTCTTCTCGGTTTGCCATTAACCAAATCTTCTTACATAATCTCTTACACAATCTAGTAAGGCAGGAAAGATTTTGAAATCCCCGCTTCTCCAGTAGTTTCAATGTCAAGTATCTTCTTTTCAATGGCAATAAGCAAGCAGGGATGCTTTGTGAGACCAGTTGATTGTTCTTGACATCATCTTACCTAGAAGAAGAGTGAAAAATGAAGATCAAGTTGAAGGGGAATCACACATTCAATCGAGATGAAAAACAAGTTCAAATACATTAAGTCCAAATAGATGCTCATTGACAATCTGCAACATAATATAGTCAAATTAAAACCTATTTCATTGTGAATTTCAATTAAACCCCTTAAAGCAAAGCAAGGTAGATAAATTGACATCACATCACCGCAATCCTCCTTGATTGGAGAACCACTTAAGCATAGCACCCATGCCCCACAAATACCCGTGCAGAAAGGGGTTCTCACGTTTACCGAGAAGTTACAATTGCACACTCAAGTAAGAATACAGAGCTAGTATTACCATCTAAGATTTTAAATCCATGCACAGTTTCTCCCTTTACTTCATTTTTCCATTTGTCCATTATGAATCATCCACTCATTTGTGGATTATGCCCCTTGGATCCGGCACTGGAGCTGACGCTGTCTCTCTTAGGACTAACTACAATGAGTAGGAGCGAATGATATATTAATATCCTTTGTCATTATACCCATAGGACTGGTTGTATCAGATAACAGAAATTGTCTCAAGTGTAAGCTTGGTTTTCTTCAACTTTGTGGAAGTATAAAGAATAATAAAGGCAAAAAGTGTTTAGAAAGGTAACCTCTAGGTCTGCAATCAAATGCTTTATCAGTGACCTAGGGACTGAAGTAATATTAATATTTCCACTGCTCCACTGGTCCCAATGAGGTATCCTCGAGCAAGCATACTATTGTCTTCTTCAGTCTAGGTAACCAATCTCCTCATAGCTTAAACTCCTAGAAAAAGCTGTGGCTCAAGATTAGCTTTCATTTGGGGCATATGTTTGCCTTGGCTTTTTGTGTGCCTCTTTTGTGACTTGTTTGACCCTCCAACACTGGCAAACATCAACTCTTAGGAGTTGCAAACTCATTAATAAAGAAATATCATAGGACATGCTTAAAGCATGGACAAATTAAAATGAGCATAGAGCATCTGGTATCGACCAGAAAGAAGACATTGATCATCAAAATCTTCTTCAATTCAAAACCGTAAGAAGCCTTCCTCATTGAGGTTATGAAACATCAACAATAGTCATGAATTCATCAACAAGAAGTCCTCTTGTTACAAACCGCATTTTTTTCATCAAACAATCTAAGAAAATGTGCAACACAAGGAAGAATAGAAAACAACCCATTTCATTTCTAGAGACTAAATCAGGGCCAGAAGACCAATTACCACCTTTATTGGCTGTAAGATTGGAAACCCACATTAACCAGAATTGTGTCCCATCAAACATTAAGTTTCAAAGATCGAACATTCCAATCAAGAACAAGTCACACAGCCCTAAAATACCTTTTAATAATCAGTATCTAGCTTAACAAATGGAGATAAGATGAGCAACATAGAACGAGTATATTTTTTGAAAATGAGAGCTCTAATTAAATGCACCCACAATCACTTGTAATGTGAAGATTCTGCATTTCATTTGTTACAACAACAGTGTGAAAGATGCAATACTGTTATCCAAAAAAGAGCAAAGTGGAGTACATTTAATTACCTGACAGCCTGTAAAACATAAAGCTCCCAAATCCATTACACCCAAAGCAAGCATGATGACTTACAGACCATCTTGATTTCACATCAACAACTCTGCTGACTCCTCGCATTCATCCATTAATCACACAAAATCTTAATCATATAATACCAAACCTTGCAAATAAGGGACAAAACAGAAGCCCTTCATTATATACTCATAGAATAATAGGAACCATAAAAGACCCATAAGAACTTAGGAAGATAATCTGGTACCTGAGACACTAGAATAGTCCTTTATTCAAATTCTGAAGGATGTGGGTACCTAGATTGAAACTGATCCAGGTAAACATCCAATATTTTATTCCAAAAACATTAAGCAATCGGAGGATAGCTATCTTGAATTAGATACGATCTTTCGTGAAAAACACCATATAACATAAATGAGACCTTATCATCTATTAACACGAGAATGGAAGAAACACTTTAAATATAATCCCCAAATAAATGGATCTGGCTTAAATCATTTTTCTCATCTATGCAAGCAGGAAGAAACCATGGTTTTATGGGCCAGATCCTAGCAGCATCCAACGTGTCCGTGCTTGTAGTCACCTCATAAAAACATACATCACATGATCCAGCAGCAAAGGATTCAAGCTATCCAAACTTCATGACACTTGCAAAATTGCATTTTCAGATTCCTTCGAATCTGCGGCTGGAAAGAAATCCCCCGAGTCTCAGTAAGTGATCAATGAACTACAAAGTTTTGACAGTAATTATGGCCAAAATTGAACTTAAGCATTGTGCAGTGAAAATGTAAGCATAACAGACGACACAGAATACCTAAGGAAGATGTAAAACTCCAATGCCGATTACTTTGAGGAAATTCATCGTCGTGATGGCATCCAACCACTTGAAGCACTAGTTTCGTTCCCATTTCCACGACAAATTTTTGCAACTTCATCTGGGCCCTCTGGTTTTGGGAAATTCCGTTTGAAGGCATTGGGCAGAGAAATGAAGTAGATGGTAATGATGCAATGCCCATGGTCTGCAACATTCATAAATTATGTTGTGATTTATATTAGTCAGATACATAGTTAAACTACAGCACAACAAAAATATTAGGCACATGATAAAGGACATGTTCAGCACAGAGAGAGACAGACTCCAATTAATTGAAGACGGTAAAGAGTAGAAACAAATAAACCATGATATGATCACACCATTGTATGACTTACATGTTTCCCAACATGACAGTCAGAAATCGTTTTCCCAGCTGCTGATGACCTAAGTTGCATATCCACATCTGGATGAACAACATTATGCAACCCTTTGCGCACCATAACCTCGGCTGAACAAGAAGCATTGACTCCTAAAATTCAAAAATGAACATAGGCATAATGTAAAGAGCATTCCAAACACCAATAATTATAATGTACAATAGCTAAAGTATAAAGAATCACAACAAATTACATCACACAAATTAATATGCAGTAATTAAGTAATGAACAACGGCGGGAAAACGATCTTTGCACATCTATCCCGAAAACCAAAATCACGCAAGTGATTTTTTTTTCCTTTTTTTATTGAGTTGGTTGGGGACCATCAGACCAAGTGAAGCAATGTGGGAGAATGGTCTATTAATTTTTAAAGTGCATCCTTGGCACTATAGAGAAAACACAAGTTACTCCAATTACTCAAAATAATGGAGATACAAAGATATGCTAGTGATAAATTGAAAAGCCAACCGTATTGTTCTTTTCAGCACTTAACAGGGTAATATACCTTAGTATGCAACAAGAAACAAGGTTATTTTGTAATTGTCTAATGAAAAAAAAAATCATTTTTTTTGATACTATATTCGAAAATAGTTGAACCATAAACAAGGTCAACTAAAACTTACCTTTAAGCTTATCTGCACACATTGGCATTGCTTGACTGCTAGTCACTCTAGATGGCAGCAAATCCTGAACAAATTCATGCGCAAAGAACAAAGTCACGGAAAAACACACAAGAATAACCAGAAGCTAGAGGAGCTTTGTTTTGAAAATTTGAATGTAATGCAATGCTTGCATAAAAGTCTCTGCAAGTGATAATTGGAAACTAATAAACAAATAATTTTAGAAACAATAAAAGATTAATGAACCTGTGTCTTCGTCTTTTGTGTCTGCTGGTACTTGAGAATAGTCCAGTCAAATACGTAATCAAAGTCATACCCTGTCAGATGCGGAAATAATATGTAAATTAAAAATTGTGCCAGCTGAGATGTGGTCTTGCAATAGAAGTTTAGATGGAACTACAATGACATGCTTAAAGATATTTATGATAATATGCAAAAGGCAGAAAAGCTTAAACAACCACAAATACTTCCAGTTCTCATCAATGTTATTTACAGCCTTGCTCAATTTGTACAAAGAATGCTCCAACACCCTACCTAAGGTTGCCTTTACTTTTTTGACTGAATCTGTAAAAAATTTGAATTCATAATAGGCCTGAATGTCTAAACTTGAATGATTTGTTTTCTTTGTTGCCTGAAATCTGAATATAAGTATGACTTTTTTTTTAATTAAAAAAATCCTAAAATCAATATTTTTACCTTTATATTCTTACAATTTCAAACATTAAATAAATAATAATGCCTTGGATTTTGTTATAATTACTTATATTGTAAAAAGTAAATATAAAATTTTTATTTTTGTAAGATACCTTGATAAATTTAAATTAAATTAAAATAAGAAATTAACAAAAACTGATCATTAATATAGTATTTGTTGAGGTATAAAATAGTTCGAATGGATGGACTTTCACGGACTGAGATTGATGGGTTAGTCTCTTGAGTCCAACTTATAATATTATATCTCTAAGTCCTATAAGACAATAACATACTTAAAAATAATATTGGATGTGTTCTATGACGAAAAAACTCCAATACTAAAAGTTTGAAGTCAACGAAAAGATGTAAAGAGTAAAAAAAAGAGAAAAATCAAGGTTTAGGTTACCCCTTCTTTTTTTTATTTCGAGAGAAAAAAGTCGTCCTTATCCTTCTCACTTCTTTTTTGCTTTATCCTTGATTACCATCTTTTTTTAACGTGACTTTTCATCAGATAATGAGAATGATGAGATCTTGCCTTGTACAGTGTAATAGCCGCATTTCAGTAATACTTACGTCACGTTCAATCTCAGAGCTAGAAGGTCTGTCACTATTGTACTGCCTGAAACTAACAGATGATGAGACAGATGGCTCCCAATAGTCAGATAATTTCCTTAGTCACAAATCTCCAGTGTCTTCTAACCATTTTCATTTTTATAAGTACAGTAGATACATACGGATTAGGGGTTTCATAAAATGTACAAGCTCTTTCCCTAAACCGATGTGGACACTGTTGAGTATCGGATCACACAGTACCCTGATACAGATGTGATATCATTCATGAGAGATGAGAGGCATCGGGTCAGATTTTACCGCTTCAGGGTTAAGGGTGCCACGTGTCGTGAAAATTCCCCTGAGTATTTAGCCTCTCACTTTCTACTTGAACAATATTTATTCAAAAAAAATATTCATAACAAATTTTTATTCAAAAATGATTCAAGTACTTTTTTTTGACGAAAATACCCTTATTTAAATTTTTTATTTATGTCATTGCCCTTCTTTTTACTTTACCATTGCAAAACCCAAAAATTATATCATTTTGCAGAGGGATCAATTTTATAGGCACCGTCGATAAGCATTCTGATCTTTCCCGATTAATGGCTACTCTAGAGTGAGAAAATTAGTTGATTGACCGATAATCTGGAGTAACACCATAAAGGGAGGCAGCAAGCTAGTTTCATCTATCGATTGAGTTAAATCAATAACAGAAGCAAGGGGCTTTAACGGTCAGCAAGAGGAGCTTTCACCTTCGATAGGGAAGGTAATAACAATTTATCTTTTAGCAGACAAATTCCTATTGCCACTGAGGGGTGTATTTTCTTATCATGATTCGACTTCTAACCTCTTAGGGATTTATCCCTCGATTGGTGGAAATCAGAAGGCAAATTTAAATCTTTTTGCTTGGCATGGAGAGTACTTCAGGCATGTTATACTCGGGAGTGGGCTTCCACTCTCGAGTGAAGCCACTCAGGAGTGGGGAATTCAATTTTTTTAAAAATTATATAATAATAATAATTTTAACAAAAATAAAAATTTAATTTGAATAATAATAATATTTATTTCTATGTCACTATAATATAGTTAAAAAATATTTAATTTAAAAATATTAATAAATTTAATTATTAGAAAATTTTTTAATTAATAATATTAAGGGATTGATAGTTAATTATTAAATAGATTCTTAAATCTCGGTTACTGTAGCAAATCTAATAATTGGCCCGATTAATGCCACATGAAAGTTACGATGTCTTGATTACAATACTATCAAAGGCACACGATTTGGACAAGTATCGAGAGTAAAAAATCGATTTTCGCTGAAATGGTCAAAAAATATCCCGATTTATAAAACATCACCTCTTTACAGGTGATGAAATTCTTAACTTCTGACATCGGTAAAAACTTCACATATCTTGATGTCCATCGCATTTTACGATTCTTGATTTAGTCAAGGATCGACAAAGTTATGACCTTTTTTAATTGTTTTTCTTTGAATTTATGCTCGAAATCATCATAACTTCATCGATTCTTAATCAAATCAAGATCTGTTAAATGGAGTGGACTCCACGATACGTGAAGTTTCCACCGATGTCAAGAATTAAGAATTTTGCCACCCATAGAGGGGTGATGTTTTGAAAATTGGGCTATTTTTTGGTTATTTTAGTGAAAAACGGTCTTTTACTCTCGATACTCATCCAAATCACGTGTCGTTGGTGGCATTGTAACCAAGACGTTATAACCTTTCATATGGCATCAATTGTGATGGATATCAGCCCAGCTCTATAGTATCCGACGTGAAATTATCAAAATATCTTTATCTTGGGTACTATAGTTGGACTCCTTTTTTGGCATAATTGATGGCAGATGAAAGCTTATGACGTCTTGGTTATAATGCCACAGACAACACTCGATTTGGACGAGTATCAAGGTTGATAGGCCATTTTTTGCTAAAATTATCAAAAAATAATCCGATTTCTAAAGCATCACCCTTTTACAGGTGACGAAATTCTTAGTTCTTGACATCAGTGAAAACTTCACGTATCATAGAGTCACTATAATTTCGAGTATAAATTCGAAGAAAAACGATAAAAAATTATCATAATTACGTCAATCCTTAACTAAATCAAGAATCATAAAATGCGGTAGACACCACAATACGTGAAGTTTTCACCGATGTCAAGAACTAAGAATTTCTCCACTCGTAGAAGTGTAATACTTTACAAATCAGGATATTTTTTGCCTATCTTAGTGGAAATCGACTTTTTACTGTCTATACTTGTCCAAATTGCCTGCTGTTGGTGGCATTGTAATCAAGATGCCGTAGCCTTTCATGTGGTATTAATCGGGCCAATTATTAGATCCACTACAGTAATTGAGATAAAATTATCAAAATATCCTTCCTTCAATTCGGGACACCTAGTCTGAATTTTGCTCATTGAAACATCCCACATTTACATTAATTGTTTAATAAGTTGTTAACAATTGTTTCAGTGAAAAAATTGAAAAATTCGATAGAGTTCCGTCTGAAATAGTCAACTAACACCAAAAAATATAACCGGTTCATAATACGTCAGAACTCAATACAACACAACTCCATCATAACCCAGTAACAGTTTTAATATGTCGCCCTTATAATACAAAACTCTATCATAACTCTCTAACTCCCATGTTCAATAATCTCTATCACACCCCGACCCGTAGGTCCCACTTATGACAATCATCACAGACCTCCAGAGTGTACTCAATCACACAGAATACAACCTGTATACCTGTAAGGCATTCACAAAACCTGTTTTCAAAATACTTTCAAATAAATCCAACCTAACACCCAAACTCCAAATAGATAATACAAACTACAAACACTTCAAAAGTATACATATGTATACGTAAATCAATAAAATCAATATTTCAAATAAAATTCATTGGGATCGATCTATCCCACAAATAAATTCCAACCTTTATTATAAATCTGTTCATTATTCATACAAGTCTCATAAATAAAAAGAAAAACTGAAAAGACTACCAGTGGATTATGAACTTCCTGAATGAGTCGAAGTAACTATACCTGAGCCTCAATTCTAGAGCAATCACCACCAATGGATCTCGACCTAGCACTTACCCTAAAACTGAAAGATAAAGGGGGTGAGTATACGGGAGTATACTCAGTGAGTGAACGAAATAAAATAATTTACATATATGTACATGTTCGGATATAAATCAGTCGATAAGTGAAACTTATAAATCTTAAAACCTTTATATAAATAGAAAACTTCTTTACTTGCAAAGCTTGAAACCACGTTATGAAAATCATTGGGCTGGCTCCTTTCCCGGCAACTACCCTGGCCGTGGGTTTTCCGAGACCGTCAATGGATTTTGTATGCAGGAAAACATGCTATTTTGTAAAAGTATATTTAAAATGCAATAGTTATAAAATATGCAGTTTTATTAAAAAAAGATGCCCAACACTGACGTTTGCCTTGAGCCGTCACGGGGTGACATCCGTGACTAACTTGACGAGACTCATAGGTGGACGAATCTCAACCTTATCACAACATAATTATAATCATATAACGGTCCACCTATGCAGCCTCCACGCACCTAGATGACCTCTCTCCCAGGTCAACCCTAGGCTACCACTATACACTCACCTGGGGGTCCACATCCCAGTGAACTCCGACCCAGGCTACCACCCTGTAGTTACAGTAAACCGGCACACAAGGCCGTTATCACCAATGCACATAATCACAAAACTTAGCCCTCAGGCCATATCGTCATCATAAACATAAAATGTGGCCCATTGGCCGTAATATCACATAACAAGAATAAATCTGGCCCACTGACCATGTCATCAAATAAAACGTATATCAAAATACCAAAACATTATCAAGTCCACCACAATATCATATACCACACATGTAAATACACACTTTCATATTTGAAAGGTAATAAGGAAAACATTCATAAATATTTGCATATTATTTCGTTTATAAAGGAAATAATTTTATAAATAAAGAAATAAAAGAAAAGAGTCCACTCATAACTTAGGGAGGGTATACATTCCTTAGTTCTCCTCGTTTCTCGACGAGTCACGCGAGTGCCTCGATCTCAAACCGTCGCCTAACCATACACATAAAATTACTATCAATACTCGTTTCAATATGTACATGAATTCGAGTACATGAAATGCGTATTAACCCCGGATTTCTAACGTCGAACTACTATATGACATTATCTAAAATCCCCTAACATGCCAAATTATCTAATTAATATCGACATGGACCCACATTGCAGCTAAACCAACTTATTATGACTAACATTTATGATTTCAACTTGTGGGCCCCCCATCCAATCACCAAAACAATAATCAGAGTTATTATTTATATTAACCTAAAATCTCCAAAATTATATTTCTAGCTTCCTACGACTTCTATGACTCCTCAATAACCCATATTACGCATAAAATCTAAGATTAAAGTGATAAATCTAAGAAAATAGATACGAAAATCCATACGAATCAAAATGCTTAAAATGGCAAAATAAACATACAGACGAGTTAGAATCGAAGCTACGAACCTCATGGTGTGGTCGGTTTACTCCGATTTTGCCTCTTACTCGAAAAGCCCCAATTTTGCCTCTTGGAACCCTAGCTTCTCCTTCACGAATCCGCGCTTCTACCGTCAAATTGATGCTCCCCGTAGGTTAGACGCGTGGAATATAGCTCATCTGCGAAGAGAAATCAAGATTTCGGCAAAAACTAACAAAATTTAGAGAGAGAGAAACAAGGAGAACGTGACGAGAAGGAGAAGGGAGGAGAAAAGGAAGAAAAGATGAAAAATTGAACCCTTGACCCCTATTTATAAAAAAAGGTTAAAATTATCATTTGCCCTTAAGTTTTCTTAAGGACAAAACTTCTAGAAATTGGTCAATTCATCATTTCACGCCGATTCGATCGAATGAATCGAAGATTCGTTCGATCGAATCACCCCGTTCGGTCGAACTAATAGCTGTTCAGTCGAACGAATCCCTCAGCGTCTATAGGAGTCAGAGAGCTTGTGAATTGCCAATCGAACGAAACCATGTTCGGTCGAACGAATTACATATTCGATCGAACGAAGCTCAATTCGATCGAACGAATCCCCCTATTCGTTCGAACGAATCTGAAGTCAGAATTTTTCAGAGAGTCCTCAAGTCTTCGGTCGAACGAATCACCCATTCGATCGACCGAACTTACCAAAATTTAAAATCTCACTTTCATACTTTTAATTACGTTGAGGTCCCTACATTTACGACCCCAAAACTCTATCTTAACCAA
>JAVXUL010000019.1:10311416-10333240 GCA_035590515.1 Trichilia minutiflora
GCTCCATCTTGATCCAACTTCATGAAGTGTTCTCCATTCCTTAGGTGCCCATGTGTAGCCATCTTTCTTTAAGCTCTAGATTCTCTTTGTATACAAAATATTTGTTTACAAAATTTTATAGAAACCTCGAGTTACATTCGAGGCGATTTAGATGAGAAGAGAATGTACATTTGGAGAAATTCAAGAGAAGGCACAACACGCAGGCTGTATTATAAATATATACATAAAATAATCCAATCACATTGGTCATTAGGGCTATAACTATACACAATGCTCAAACAAATATACATATACAAAATATATATAATTATGTTATTAATCAAGCATATACAAAAATATAACAATATACAAACACATATGGGTCAAGTGACGATATCGCTTACGAAGAGGAGTCCAAGGGGCAGTGCTCCTGACGGCGATCCCGCTAGCCGATTAGCGGGCGAGGTCAAGGGACAGTGCCCTTTGCAGGGGTTCGTACATAATCATGTCAAAAAATTCATTAATTATGCGTTTAATCATATTAAACAGATTTTCATAATATTTATTTAACAAGATCTAAATCAAATCTCATCTGATTCTATTTGATCCCGCAATCCCCTTGTTTGATCGTATCAAATAAACATAAACAGATTCTTCAATCGTAAATAACATGCTTGAATCACAAAGTATATATTTGTAATATGTTATAAACATCAATCGAAAAAAAATAAACTTCAAACGATTTCACACCAAATCATATCAAAACATGTACGAAAACAAACAATAAGTTTGAATCGAAAATGGCTTTGATACCACTATCGGAAAATCTGAATTATACATGCAGCGAAAAAATAAAAAAATTTTATTTTCTCATAGGATCCATGAGATAAACCTATTATTTTAAAGTTATGAATCTGAATATTCATTCCTTTGAGCGATTTGATGATGAAAAGCCACAGAATCTCTACAGTGTCTATACAACCAGGAAGATTGAAAACGAGTGCTAACTCTTGTTCTCGTATCTATTTGTTTTTATTCTTATTGCACTTTTCTTTCTCTTGCAAAAACGAGAAGAATGAAACCTAGGCAATAGCTCTACCTACAATGCAAATAAAAACTCCTTTTATATTGTATTTTAGAGTTAGGGTTTAATGGCATAATAAGCCAAATATTCATATTGGGCTTAGTATTACTATTAAAGACCAACCTATTTAATAAAGTTTTAACCAACACATTATTTATTCATTTGCATGAAAAATAAAAGAAGCAGTAAATATATGTAAATAAAGAACAATTTCTTTTATTAATGCTTAAAATATTTATACAAAATCATTAACCTTGAAACCGACAACACGAATGGTTTCTAGGGCATACACTAACATAACTTACTTTGTTATATATGACATTTATGCTATGAGGAACTCCTGAGTCTATTCCTCTCTTTATTTAGGGTTAGGTTAATTCTAATTGTGATTATTGTCCCTATTTATTATAAATCAATTATCAGTATCTTTCCTGAACCATCCATCTCTTTTTTCGGACCTTCTATCCCTTTTTTTAAAAGAGATCATTTATGTTTTTTCTAACCTTATAGTCAAGTTTATTCAAATAAAATGTACCCTTATATGTCTTGAGCTGGGGTTCAAGACTTATTCGAGTTTCGTATGTTAATAGGCCAAAGTGGGTAAAACCTTATAATCATCTCACTTGAGAATTTAATTAAAACTTAGGTATACATTCATTGATAAGTACAAATGTGTTCTAAGAGATAAAATCTTTATAGTGGTCAGAATAGAATTTACAACTCAAACTTACTTTTAAGGATAATAAAATTTTAATCTTTCGACATTCTAGGGCTTCTTGACTTTACTTCTATTGGGATACTCGAGTTTGTACAGTCTATGTCTCAAACTGTATAATCTTATAAGGTTCCTCCTAAATTGCTCTAAGTACACCTTTTCTAAGTATCCTTGTATTCATAATAACTTATCTCAGGATTAGGTGTCTTTCTTGAAAAGTTTAGTATCAAATATACTTGTTGTAATATTTTACTATCCTTTGTTGGTAGCCCTACCTTTATCAGGAACTTATCCTTTTTTTTTAGTAGATCCAAATTTGAGTGCATACTCTTATCCCCAAAATATTGACAAACTAATTTTAATGGGAATTACTGCCTCAAACCCGAAAGTTAACAAATACGAGAGTTATCATTTTGGGGGTTGTCTTATATGAAACGGTCTGTGATCTATACATGAAAGAGATATATGGCCTAAAAGTCAATCACAATATGATTTATGATTGTATTTTTGTAAATCTCTTGTAAATTTTATGATTAAAAAAAATAAGTATTTTCTTTTATATTATCTTTTATTATGTGATATATATGTTTGATTTACATATAATAATAAAGCCTATAGAATGTATGTAATACACACTATTATAATAAGTTCATATTTGTGAGACTATATATTAATAGTGTTATTCCTAAATGTTACTAGTTATAGAATTATAAAGTGGGATCTTTATAGTGTCGGATAGATTAATATACACTATTTTTACTTTATGCAATAGAGGATAATCAATCTCATAAATTACTCGTATAGAAATACTAAAGAAAGTGTATAAGTGCTCATTAGTTGAGTATAAGTTCACTGAACAGACTTACACAAATTGTCCAAATACTAATTAAACTTAATTGTCAATTGAATATTCGTTGTATCAATTGTGTAAGTGATCTTTAGACTTTACAACATCAAGATTATCTTGTGAATGAATTATCATACTTTAATACTATTCAAAACAAGCCTGAATTAAGGTTTATGATAAATAGTTATTGAATGTGGTTGAAATATTCATGGAGATATATGAATATTTGAGAAAGGATCTATCAGCCTTAATGTTTGAGGTAGAATGATTTATATGAATAATTCAAATTTGATTCATAAAATCTTAGGCCTGAGTAATATATTGTGTATGATTAAGAATTGTGCTCTTAATGATGATATATAATAAAGTCGTTATCTGTTATTTGTTATACATAATATCGGATTTAGAGAGATTTGACAATAATAGTATATCCTTGATCTGATCGAAGTATTTTGTGATTGAAGGATAGAATTATATGATAACTAATGATGAAAAGGTTCATTATTGAAGTTTTACACTTCATTGTAATCTAAGAACTGTATTGTATGGTTAGGTGTCAATATTGATCTGTAAATATATTTAATTAATCTTGTTAAAAATTAACTAAATAAAAAAATTAAAGAGTTTAATTTTAAATATAAAAGAAATTAAATAGTTTAATTCGATTATATAATCTATTATCGAATTTATGGTTGACCTATTTAATCTTTCTCATAAATTAGCTTGAATTTTTTCTATTTGGATTATGCATCACTTAAATATATTATGTTAAGATTATTATAATAATTAACTTAAACATATTTTTGGTATAAGTGAGTATAGTCAATATTTCATCCTAAAAAATAAAATTTTGACAAGTGACATAATCTCAACCTTACACTTATATGATAAATAGATGGTGAATTTGAATGTGATGTAGCTCCATCTTGATCGTATATTAGGCACCATATTTTCTATGTATTTTATTTAATTAATTGTTAATTAAAATAAAAAATATAAATATAGAAATTATAGATTATTTTTAATTAATTTTCATTTGATGATAAAGAGAAAAACAAAATAAAAGGGGTTTTCTCTTCCATGCAACCAAATTCTTCTTGTCTTGAGAAGGTGTCCAAATTTTGATCATTTTGATTAATTAAAAGCGGATTAAAGCCTCTTAGAAAGTAATGGAGGCATAGGTGTGATCAATTTCAATTATTAAAATTGAATTCCAAGTATTAGAAAACCTAGAATTTATGTTTGAAACCTTAATTCATTCAAAGTATTCTTGATTGAATTTAAGTAAGTCCAAAAGGAAAATTAAAGGCTAAGGGCATCACTCTTATAAGAAAGTTTAATTTGGCTTTTTAAACCTTGAAATAGTTTGAAAAAGATTCAAATAAAACTTGAAAACTAGGTATGTTTGCTTACAAGTTTTAATTTCTATACCAATTCAATACCTAAATGTTTTGGTGTGCAAAACTTAATTTCATCAATTAAGGAACTTTATATGCTAAATTCTTACATCAATCAAAACTTTAAAAATTTCAAGCATCTCAATCTTTCTTTAAATATATTTGTAGAAAACAAGCTAAGACTTCAGTTTTACCTATTTTAAACTTGATGATTTGACGAACATAAGATTCAAAATCATAAAACCTCTTTAATTAGCACCATCTAAATAAGGAAGAAGCCATGGTCGAATTTCACAAATGGAGAGAGTTTTTTTTTTTCATTTTTCATCCTTATCCATTAAAAATGGAAAATAAATTAATACATATTTTTCTTTTAATTTTGTATTTAATAAATTTGATATTTATTTAATAATTAAATGTGATATTTATCCAAAAAGAGAATTACTTAACTATTAAGTAAAAATCAATGATAAATATCTTCTAAGGACAAAATGATAAAATCAATTTTAAGTTAAACTCTTTAATTTATATTTAATACTTTAATTTTAAAATCACATTTTTTAAGTTCTTTAATAATTGATAATTTCTATTATCAACATTTAATATTTTTTCTCTCCTATTTATTTAAAATATACAAACATATTGTTATAATCATAAAAATTTATTATTAATTAGTTGTGAGCCGGTATCAAATTATTCAGTTTTACTTTAAACTCTTTAAAAACTTAACGACTATTAATACTATTTTATAATATACTACAGCTCTACTTTTATAGAGTAGAATTTTGTATTGTATCAAAATAAGATTTTGATGTATATCTTACAGCATTCGATTATATTTTTTTTGTTTGAAAAATTTACGTTCTAATTGTTGATTGATTGTAGGTGGTGTCTTGGTTATAACTACACTTCTATTGCTTTGATTTGAACATCTTAAGTTTAAATATTTTTAAAATTATATTTATTTTAAATTATTCATCAAAAAATTATTTAATATATGTTAGATTGATAAATAAGTTTTGTTACTTAGAATTAGATTTAAAAAAATTTATTTGAAAGAAGAGAGTACCCAACTACACACATTATTTAGAGGGTTAATTAAGCAGCCTCTTCATTTTCTGAACAATCTATTCTCTTTCAAAATCTCTTCCACCTCCATAGCTCTCAGTTCAAGCTTGTTGTTCTTTTATTACTTTTGCATAAATTCGCAAATTTTGATATTATTATATTATACCAACAGAAGGTGTTTAATATTCTGTTATGAGATGATTTGTTTGTTTCATACTCATTCATATATTTTTATATTTATTTTTATCTATATTTATTGGTTTACTTAAAATACATATTTTTTTACAAAAAAAATTAAAATATTCGTAAATTAAGTTATCTGCATAAATAAATTGGATATGCATAATAACTATTAATTATTTAAATTTAATTTAAATAATTAATACATTTTCTTACTTTAAAAATAAAGTTAAAAAATGTTCAAAACATATTTTGTGTTTGAGATTTATTGCTTTATATCATAGTCCTATAATTTTAGTTGATACCAAATGAATTCTAAAACGCAATGAGTTCTCTATTTGCAATTACTATTATCAAACAATAATTAAAATACATAGTTTTTTTTATTGAATTTGCACCCATATTCCAGAACTGGGTACTTGATTATGTACAACAAAAATAAGATAATAACCTGGAGGAGCAATCGTAGCCGTTGGTGGTGCCATCACACTCACTTGAAAATTTTTTGATCCGAATTCAATCAACTCATTGATACCTAATAGTAGAAGCCTTTGTCCCATTGAAACACCGTGCGTTGTAAATGGTGGTGCATACATGGTCACTTTCAAGTCTACCATACTCGCATAGAATCCTTTTAATTTGAAGTGTATCAAAAAATTTTGTCCATATTTAATGACTTTATCTCTAAAAATTGATTGAATGTACGGTCGATTTAAAATCAATGATGGTTTAAAATAAGGTGGATAAAATTTTTCCACTCGGAGTTCGGTTGGATATTTTGAACCGGCTTCATTATACCAATAGTTCGGATTGCTTCCTGCCACCAATACATTACCATCTGGCAATAGTGTTGATGTAGAATGACACATTCTCGGTCTCGCCGTGGCGGTTAGCTCTTTGAACCGTTGGGTTGATGGTTCCTTGGGTTTATAGAGAACAGGGATCCTATTCGGGCTATCCGAGAAGTTCCATCCTGCAGTACCTTTTTTGGCTCCATTGATGATGAGAACATCACCTGTGGGCAGAAGCAGCATATCACCCATGACCCTCGGACTTGGCATCATCTCCTTGTGCCATGTGTCCATTGGATTTGTTATCTCAGTTCTTGCGCAGTCTTGCAATGCATTTAAGAATACACCCTTAGCAGCTAACCTGGCTGCCTCAGACTTTGCACCACCACATATGAGCACTTCGGCTCGGACCCCATCCGGGTTCGAGTCCTGGAGACTTATAGGCAACAATGCTGACATAGCAGATGCCGGGTAATTCCGTGATCCTCCGGGTAAGGCAGGGAGTTCACGGATGATCTTGTTGACGGTTGGATTGAGCAAAATGGAACGGTTGTTAGCAAAGACAAAAAGATTACCGTCGGTAGAGAGGAAAACAAACGGGTATAGATTGTTTTCCACCGGGTCTGTTGTCTCGTGAAGAAATGGTAGTCCGTAAATTTTCTTCTCTGAGTTCCCTTCCGTAAGGACATATTCGTAACTGAACATTCGGCGACCTCCAACCACTATGAACCTGCCGTCTGGTAAAATATGCTGCGTGGAATACCTGTGTGCAAAGAATTCAATTCAAGAAAAATAAACCGCTTGCCTTGAGGAGTGATCAAGTTACGTACCATCTTTTGGCGGAGAGTGCTCTGCGTTTTTCCTTCCATTCACAAACATCGTGGCATCCAGAAAGGTATCGTACGGTTTTCCCTCCGCCGCTCCATCCACCGGACATCACGACGGTCCCATTCGTCGAGATGCCGCCCGATGATCTCCAGGTATCTGTCAATATCTGGGATGAGCTAATACATAAATTTATTTAAAAATTAAAACAGAAAGGCATGAAAATGAATCTGCACGTTCACGCACGTACCATGAGTGGCCTGATCGATGCAGTTTCAATGTCAAATTCCAAAGCATGAGCCCAGAAGTCTGCATATTTTTTCTTTCTGTCCGGAATGCGATTATATATTCCAATAGGCAATCGAGCTTTTGATTGTCCTAATGCTACCGCATCAAGCATAATAGCCTTGTTGGTATTCGGAAATATGAACATATGCATGGCGGTAACACCAGAATTCTCTGAAGCCAGCTCCCACCTACCTGTATAGTTAGTTTGATCAAGATCTTTGCTTTGGTAGCAGCTATTCTCGTCAGTATTATTTCCTTCGCAACGTCTGCCAACAACGGCATCAAAAGAGTATCTTAATGTCCGTGTATGACTCTTCTGCGGTTGCCAAACATATTGCTGCAAAGTAGCATAGATCATCCATAGTAAAAATGGGATAAGAAACAGGGATTTGAATTGGAAGGCCATCAGAAATTAGAAGAAATCGATTGTATTGGTCATTTCTTTCTTTAATTGGATCATATTTCATTATTAAACTTCCCTGGTTTTTATCCTACATTTGGGGAACCATTGGACGGTTCATGGTTATTTTGTGTGGTTGCCTTTCTAGGAAAAGCAACAAATTCATGCTCGGTTTATATGGAGTACAGGCTTAATTGGTCGCTTTTTTCATACATATTTTTTGAAGTTCAATTCCCATCTCGAACTCAAACATGGTGAGGCTTAATTGGTCAATTATTTTAGTCAAATTGAAAAGTAAATAATATAAATATTATCTTTTTATTAGTTACATAATTTATATCTTATTATTATTAGTTTTTGTATAAATAAGTAAATTAATATATATTTATTCAATTTTAATTTATAAAAAAATTTATTGATGTGAATTTTAACAAAAATAAATATGTAAAATATGAATGCTTGAAAACTTTTTGAAAATTTGTATTTTATTAAGAAGGTAATTAAGAAATACCCTATTTAATAACATTTGAAAGAAAAAAAATCACAATTAAATAGAGATTATAGAGTCAATATTTGAAACAACAAATTCCCCCAACCTAATAATATCTTTTTGTCACTGCACATAGATACAAAATTACCAAAAAATTGTTCGTTACACTAAAATTGAGATTATCACACTGTATATCTTAAACAACTCACTTGATATATCATCAATACATTAATTCTTTGAAAAAAAAATTAGGATAACTTTTAAAACATCTTTTTTATCCTAAATAAATGATTGAAATAACTAAAATATCTTTTAATGTTAATAAGAGATTAGAGATTTATTTGATATCAATAAATTATTTATTTATTTATTTAAATTTGAGAATGATGAAATCTAGCACCTAATTCTTAAAAGGATAAATTATTATTTTTGGGTTTAATATACTATCAAAATTAATTTATATAATTTTACTCTTGAAATCATAGAGTATTTATTAGTAGTTAAGTGTTAGGTTCTCACAATCTCACTGCTATTTCAATATTGTTTATAACGATAACCCTAAGTGCAGGAATTGCATAATTTGACTTTGATACTTCTATGATTAGCCATATTATTTGAGCATATTTTTCTTCATAGAATTGACTGGAACGTTGATATATTTTAAGACATTGAAGGGCTGAATAAGTCTGAGTTTTTATAGCACAGGTGATAGTTCTGTTATGGTTAACAACTATTTTCCCACAATTAAAACTACCTATTTGTGTCCAAGTAAATAACAATCGTAAATCTCCAACAACATCTCAACATCTATTCTTGTATTCAGCTTTTGGTCTCAAGTCAATAGGGGACGGTGGCATAAAATGCAGGCGTTTTACAACTACTTCAGCTGGTACTATGTTTCAGTCTCGGCTTCATCTATACTTGCCGTAACTTGTATTATTTTTATTCAAGATAACTTGGGTTGGCAGATAGGGTAATTCCTACTGTGATGATGTTGTTACGGCTCTTTCTTTCTTCCTGGCTTCCCCCCTTTATGTGAAGTTGAAAGCTAACACAAGCTTGCTCTCCGGGTTAACTCAATTCCTTATGAACTCTTATAATACCGACACTTAAATTTATCAACCGAGCCCAGGATGGCATGTACCATTGCAAAATGGGATCAATGCTTCTCATGCAAATTTAAAACTTACGGTATCAATTGCTTTGAGATGCTACAAAACGCGAATCGAATGTTAATATGTTGTAAATCTCACGTGCATGTTTTCATTACCTTCTCCTTGCAGGTGTTTGAACGCAGCTTGTATCATCAGACATCCTGAAGGAAGAGCCTCAAATCAATGGAGACTTTGTACAGTAGATCAATGAGAAGACTTAGAGTCAGTGATCAAAGTAATTCCACTATGGTCAAATGGAATAATGATTGCTGTGACCATCAGTCAAAATTCTTTTCCAGTACTCCAGGCAAGCTCCATGGACAGACACACTACTCCCGACTTTGAAATCCCTTCTGGTTCCTTTGGCATATTTTTAGTATTATCAATCTAGTCTTATGGGTAGGCCTCTATGATCGTACCATTATACCTCTCGTATAAAAGATCAAGGGAAAGCCATGTCATCTAAGCTTGAAACAAAGAATGGGATCGGACTTCCTTTTTCTATTGCATCCATGTAGAAGGATAGGCCATTGTGAGTGAACTTGCTATCAAGGAAGGAAATTCAGATAATCCGCAAGCAGTGTTGGCAATGTGAGTAATGTGGTTAATACCACATCATGTGCTGAGTGGTTTGGCCAATGCTTTCAACATGATCGGGCAGAACGAGTTCAATTGCTCCGAGTTACCTAAAACCATGTCAAGCATAGCATCAACGCCTCACGGAGTAGGGATGTCAGTGGCAAGTCTGGTTGCAAGTTTTATATTCAATACTGTTGATCATATTAGTAAGAGAATAGGAAGGGAGAGCTGGGTTGCAAACAATATCAACAAGGAACATTATGAGTACTAGTTTTGGCTGCTTGCCAATTTTATATATTGTATAAAATTTATTAGGTTTATTTCTAATATTATATAATTATTAATAATAAAAAGTAAAATTAAATATACAAACTCTCTAAATTATTAATGAGATATACTCTAATATTAGTACATTGTTAACACATAATTTGTGTTATTATTTTTATTATTTCTATTGCTTTTATATTATTTTTTAAATTATCTATAAAAAGTATGTAAGAAATTAAATTTATAAATTTTTGTACAAATTAATAGTACTTAAAGAAATGAGGAAATGAAGAGAAGCGACGGTTGCTAATTTCATTTACTTTCTTAGCATTACAAGAATGGCAAAACAAGAATATAAATACAATAAGAAAATCATGACTAGCTTAATTACAACTAATTACAATTATAATCAAATTAAAACCTAGAATCACGTGTAAAGCATCTAACGGACAGCATACATTTCATCAAAAAGTTACATTATTAAGGATAGGTAAAATTCTTTGCCCTGCACTGAAAACCAGCATCAAAGCTGAGTTGTTGTTGCCCTGCTTATCTTCTTGTACTGAGTCTGAGCTGGCTGGACTTCAGCTCAAGTGATTTTTCTTGACCAATGCACAGCAACTCTTCACCATTTCTTTTCTTCATTGATTCGAGCTTATTTCATTCTTAACATTAATATTATATAATTGTCATATATCTTATATTTTCACATATATAAGAAAAATAACTTATATAAAATATATAATAACAAATTAGTTTTGTGATATTATTATTATTATTATTAAATGAATAAATTTTTTTATAAAAATATATATATATAAAGATATTACACAAACGAATTAAGTCAGAAAAATAAATCTTCGACTTTACAAGGTATATAAGATAATACAAACAAAGACAAAATGTAAAAGTGAGACGAATTATTTTACAAATGCCGACAAAAAATCTCATTAATAAAAAATTATGCATGTGCACTAGTAAAAATTTTAATGGTTCACGCACAAAAAAAAAATATTAATGCATATCTTAAAATATTAAGAATCATTCTACTCGTTATAAACTTTTATCAAATGAAAATGAATGGCAAATGTTTGATAATAAAGTATGATTTAAATATATTTTTAATTATTTAAAAATTAAATAGATCAAATAATAAAAGAAAATCGACATATATCTCCGATCATTAAGTTTTTTTATAGTTTGTTGATGAATTGGAGAGTTTTTAAGTCTTTCTAATTTTTCCTATATATAGGTTTCTTTTGAAATGCATGAACATGAAGTTTTGATGGAAGAAAACTTAATAATTTTATTAAATACAAAAGAAACATTCTAAAACATTCTAACAGCTAGCGAAAATATAGTAATTTTTTACAAATAAATTAATAAATTGTCCACTAAAATATAAATTAATTTCAAATAAATTTCAATTTGAGTATATTAAGACTAATTTTTTTGTTATAATTTTTAATTTTTTTATAATATTTTTTTAACTCTTATGTTACAAATTTATCTTATAAAAATATAACTATTGATATAATTATAATGTATAATCAAAAAAGTTTAGGCCCATTTGCAGTATGGATATATATTATTTAATTTTTTAGTATCATCCTCATTATGATATGCATTATTTGTAAATATTATAATCTCTAACCCTTAATAAATTTATTTTCAAGTCCTTTTTTTATATGTACACATACACATATTTTAATAAAATAAATTATTATAAAATACTCATTTTTTTAATTTTTTATTGCATTCTTCAACTCTTTGATTATAATTTTTAATTTATAAAAATATAATGAAGATTTAAAAATTACAACAAAAAGCTTTGTACAAATATACCATTTGCACATATGGATGTTATGAATCTTGTAGTACAATGTCTCAATTTGTAAATACAATTATCTCTTACCTATCAAATCATCTATATATTTATTTTCATATAAAAATACTCATAATTTAAAAGAAAAATGTGTCTCCCATTATTTTTGAAAAATATTAGAAAGAATTTTTTTTATTATTGCAGAAAATATCTTTTACTTTCCAATATCCATTATTCACAGTCCATTCGAAAACACAAAAATAAAATATTTTTATTCTGCAAAAGATTATAATTTTTTTTAATTTTCTCTCTTTTACTTTACTCTTTTCTCTATCCCTTGTTAATTATTTTCTCTCTTTATTTCAATACAATCAATACTTTTAACAAAAATTTAAAAAAAAAAAAAATTTAACGATTCATAATAAATTTATTTCAACAAATTAAATCCATGAATGGATTAAAAAGAGAAAAGACAATTGTCCTTGTTCAAATGGTTTCCTTAAATTAGTGGTCCAATGTTAGATAATTTATTTTTTAATGCTAAATACTAAAGAAATAAACAAAGAACAGCAAAGTAAAAAATAGTATCATTTTTGTTATAGGAAATGGTAGATCCTTCTTCATACTTTTGATCTTTTCCAATGATTCTTCCATTCAGCATTCTCAGATTAAAAGACTAGGAGATTAGAGAAGGTCAGTACTAATTTTATAAATTTCTACCACTTTCTAACATTCACCATTTCCCAATGAATTCTCACAGTTAACTGTGTCATTGACTGATAATGAACAAACTCTTGTAAATATCATTGGAAGATCTTCATCCCAGTTCAGTTATCTTGGAATTCTTTAATTGAAGGTTATAACTTGGTGTGTTCCGGGAACAGTACATACAACACTCTCTTCCAACTTCAGCACTTTTTTTTTTCATTTTTTATTTTTCTGAGAGAAACTTTAGGACTTTCTCTCTGAATAAATTACAATAATCTCCATTAACAGAAAGAAAAGACAGTCCTCCTAACGAAGCTGCGGAGAATCAAATGGGAAGTAGCTCGGATGAGAAAAAAATTATCAGAGAGACACTCTTGGTAAACCAAACCCAAAGGATGGCCTTAGAACCATCCCTTTCGTCCTAGGTAAACAAACATTTACTTATGTTTTTCTAATATTTTTCTGATATTCGTACATATATGCTGATATATAATGATTGATCCACTGGTTTCTTTTCACAGCGAATGAGGCATTTGAGAGATTGGCCTTTTGGATTAGCACCAAACATGATAATCTATCCGTGCACACAATATAACATGGAAACTAATGCAGCAACAAACGTACTGTTCGTCTGGTTTCTTTTTTTTTTTTTGGTAGTTGTAATAAAGCACTAAATTCTTGACCATTCAACACCAATCTCCCATCCCAGTTCGTACTCTGGACTCTTTAACAATTTCTAAAGATATTTTTTCCTTTCATTTTTCTTTTATTTGCTTTTACCTAATAATATCTAAAAGGTAGGTAAGACAAGACTCCTCCACAGCCCTTAATTGGATAAAGGCAAATTACCCCGGGGGACAGAAAATAGAGGTTCTATTGAATTTGAGCCAATTTTGTTTATGGTTTTGGAGCCAAGAAATGAACCGACTTCTCTCTTTAACTGGAACATTATCCTTCACTGCATGCCTAAATATGTAACCAATAAAGAACATCAGTATCTTTTCTTGTTAAGAATTTGCTACTGTAAATTATATTCGGTTGATTGATCACCAACTAAATTTTTTAAATCAATATTAGCGACAAATGCTAACATTATAATTTTATCTAATGGCCGGTTGTAATTAGGAATCACGTAATCTAATCATGATACCCATTAACTCCTCATAGCCCCCGTAGATCAAGGGACTAGTGTAATTTGACCTTGATATTTCTGTCATCTCCATTTAGCTACCAGATCGTGTTATGATTATGCCACAACTTAAGAGTAAATTCCTAATAGAAGTGACTTGAATTGTTCAGAAATTTAAAGAGTACATTGGTCTTTGGTGGTTCATGTTACAGGGAATGGTTCTGTTATGGTTAACAACTATTTTTGCACAACGAAAGCCTCCTGTTTGTGACCAAGTAACAATTGTAAGTCTCCGATGTCATCCCACCTGTTGTTCTTGTATTCAGCTTTCGGTCTCATGTCAATCGGAGCCCGTGGCATAAGGGCTTCCTCTTTAGCTTTTAGTGCTGATAAGTTGGACACGGGGGATAAAATAAAAAATGCAAGTGTATTACAGAGCTACTTCAGCTGGTATATGTGTCAGTCACAGCTTCATCTATGCTTGCTATGACTTGTATTGTTTACATTCACCATAATTTGGGTTGGAAGATAGGGTTTGTGTACCTGTTGTGTTGATGTTGTTATCAGCTCTTTCTTTCTTCCTGGCTTCTCCCTTTTATGTGAAGTTTAAAGGTAACAGAAGCTTGCTCTCCGAGTTAACTCAAGTTCTCGTTGCCTCTTATAAAACTCAACAGATAAATTCCTCATCCCATGCCTCGGATGAAATATAGCATAGGAAAAAAAGATCAACTCTTCTCTGTTGGTTATGAGGCCAGCAATCAACCTTTGAGTCGACTGTCGATTGTATGGATAACTAGGGGACGGAGTATGTAATTAACCAGCCTACGGTGCCGTATGGCACAACCTCTTATGCCCACCAACCACTTAGCGTGGAACTTTGCTTTCCCAAGATACGAGAAAATAAAGTTTTGTCTTTACTACTAGCTATAGTTTTTGGTGCAATAGTTAGGAGCTTGATCCTAACAATTATTATTAGAATGAGGTTCGACGCTCAAGATGGTTGTTGGAGGAGATTGTTGGTTGTAGGGCCAACAATTAACCTTTGAGTTGACCGTCGATTGTATGGACAATCAGGGGACGGAGTATGTGACTGACTAATCTGCTTAGCTCGTTATGCCCACCTTTTGAGTTGACCGTTGGTTGTATGAGCAACTCAAGGATAGAGTACGTGATTGGTTAACCTGCCGCGTCGTATGGCACAGCTCATCATGCTCACCATTTGAGTTGACATCAGTTATATGGACAACTAGGTGATTGAGTACGTGATTGGTTAACCTACAGTGCCGTATAGCACAACTCGTTATACCCATCGATCACTTACTGTTGGGCTCTACGCTACCAAGATATAAAAAAATAAAGTTTCATTTTCACTACCAATTATATAGCTTTTGATGCAGGTTGAGGCTGGATCATTACATTCTCAATGCCAAGTGAAAACTGAAGGTATATATATTTGCTTTGAGGTGCTATAGAAGTCGGATTGGATATTAATAATGATGCAATTCTTTTTGCATTTTCTCATTACCTTGTCTCTGCAGGTGTTTGAATAAAGCATGTATCATCAGGCATCCTGAACAAGACTTGACTTCAAAGGAAGAGTCTCAAATCCCTGGAGAATTTGTACAGTAGATCAAGTAGAAAACTTAAAGTCGGTGATCAAGGCATTCCACTATGGTCATTAGTAGCAATGTTTACTGTGACCTTCAGTCAGCAATCGTTTCCAGGCAAGTTCCATGGATCGACATGTTACTACCAACTTTGAAATCTGTCCTGGCTCCTTCGGCATATTTGGGATTATGACTATGACACTGTGGATTGGTCTCTATGATCGTATCATTATCCCTCTAGCATCAAAAATCAAAGGAAAGCCATGGCACATCTAAGCTTGAAACAGAGAGTGGGAATCGGACTTCTTCTCTGTATTGTATCAATGATACCATGGGCCATAGTGGAGAGTATTCGCCGCAGACTTGCAATAAAGGAAGGAATTTCGGATAATCCGCAAGCAGTGTTAGCAATGTCAGCACTGTGGTTAACACCATATTATACGCTTACTGGTTTGGCCAGTGCTTTCAACATGATCGGGCAGAATGCGTTCTATCACTCCCGAGTTACCTAAGAGCATGTCAAGCACTCAAGCATAGCATCCACACTTGTTGGAGTGGGGATGTCAGTTGCAAATCTTGTAGCAAGTTCAATATTGAATGCTGTTGAATATATTAGTAAAAGAGGAAACGAACGGGAGTTGGGCTGCAAACAAGTGAAACAACATCAACGGGGAAGATATGATTACTACTATTGGCTTCTTGCAGGTTTAACCGTGGCTAACATTTTGTATTTGCTCGCTTGCGGCAAAGCTTATGGTCCTTGCAAATGAGACATCGATGAAAAGGATAGTAAACTTATTGTAATGAATGAATTGAACATAAATGGAGAAAAATTTAGGATCATCTGATAAAATTATTTTATACATTTTAAACTTTCTTATTATTATGGTGATTACTACTAGGATAATAAATTGTATATAGTTCAGTTTTGGACATTTGTAACTATTATGATTTCTTCGATCTGAAATCATTGGATTGAAAGTAAAATTATTCTTTCTAAGCCATAATTCGTATCAAATGATCAGATAATTGCTTGGAAGAAAGATCCTCGGCACAGAATTCTATAGACCAGGCGGTTTGAATAGCGGTATAAAACCAAACAAGCCATCCACATCAACAGGAACGTTGAGAGCTCGTCGAAGAAGCTCTGGTGTATCAGTCTTGCCTTCCCAAGTGTTGAACCATGGTCCTCCTCCAGTTTCTACGGCAGCCATGTCACTTGTAACATCCAAAATCTCCTACATATAAAAACCAATCACAATTCAAAATACGGGGAAGGTTTAATCTTGAACCAGTCAAGTTCTTAAAAGTAATTGACAAAAGGAAACAGAAGAACGAGAGAAAAAGTCTTTGACATGTTACCGCAATATGCATGGGTACAAAAAACAAATCCAGTGTGAGAAACTGAACACACACCTTCCCCTTAGTGCCATCATATCTTCGCTCCCATATTCGCAATGTTAGCTCACCACCACAAGTATCTTTACATGCCGGAGCAAGGCCGGCTTCGGAAGTTGGAGCACGCAAGGTTGTACCTGGTTCCTCTGTGGTAGCCTTCAACTCAACCTGCCAAGGAGAACAACAAAACTCCATATATTAATCACATAAAACAGAACTTGAAGAGACTATAATTTGATGTAGTATCATGTCTAAATCATGGAAAAGCCTGAACTTGTAAAGATGGTAACACTAAATGCAGCTTCTATGACACGACTCTTTAGTAGCAATGCTTAAGCTGGAAGAAAATATAAGGAAGAGATAAAATTACCAAATGGGTCTCATTCTCTGCAGTCATGTACCAGGAACCCCATGGAGCAATCTCCCAATTTAAAACACCATTCCATGGTACAAACTCATAGAAAATTCCATCATAGTGTACTCCAATCTGCATCATGATGCGTGTCAATACATATACAGAAGAAAGTGGTTCCAACCAGTTGGAGACTGAACTTATGGCTGCCTCGAAAAATTTTAAAAAGGCTAGGACTAACACCATGCAGTTTGACAGTGAAGCTAAGTTTGGGAACTGGGGCCCCTTCTTCCTTAAAAAATTCTCGATTCTCAATTATTTCCTTTTTCCGTTTTCCTTCATTGCCCATTGCCAAAGACAAGAATGAGGTAAGAAGGATCTAGGCTTTGACCCTTTCTATAATCTAAAGTACCTTTCAACGAAAGTACTTCAACAGGCAAAACTGCATTCCATGATCAAGTTATATTCATAACCATACTTTAGGTAGACCAAAATAAATGATGGTAAAGCGTTTCCTCCTTTGTAAGGAATTTGCAGAAAGTAAAAAGTTGTGGTGACGTCAGTCTTGCATAGTGGCACAGACAACCCATTCAATTGTACGCTTATGTTTTCCTTTTCTTTTAATGGAATTCGACTTTTATACATCATTTAAGCATCTTTAGCTTCCTCCTAGAAAAAACAAATTATTCAGAATACATGAAATAGACAGCATCAGGATAAAGCTAAGGAACAAAGGTATAGAAATTGCAAGGTAATTACCAATGCAGCATTTTCAAAGCTGTCCAGTCCAGGTAGTTGCCTCAGCCCACCTGCCGCAGTCAGAGCAACTTCTCCAGATGCACCTTTGAAAACATTGCATTGAACCTGAGGCATTGCATGGACAATTGAAAGTGCAAATTTATGGCACGCAGGTGGTAGATGCTGTGAGTATATCAAATATACATAGGTTCACCCAATTAACAACCCAACAAGATTCCACTGGAAGGTTTAGCTAGAAAAAACAAAGCCCCGTAATTGCACATTATCCTCTGGAAACAAAAAGTGGGCTCCATGATAAAAAATGGAGTCTTGTGCAAGAAAGGAAACATTTTAACATTTGCCAAAGTCAATATGCATGTAAAATAATTTAACATAGAACTTGGAAGAGTTCTTTGTTTATCAATAGTGATCACTTGATTACCTATTGCCATTCTTAAACACAAATCAATATCAGAGGGAAAATTGCAAGGGTGAGACTTCTGACTAACCATTCAATCAACGTAAGTTAAACATTATAACATTAACACATCATTATAGATAAAAACACTTACCCAAAACCACTTTCTAGGGAAGGCTCCACCCCAGTTCTTTTCCGAGTATGAAGGTGCATCTTGAAACTCAAACCTTTCACCATCCCACTCTATCCAACCTGTTATCCAAATGATAGACACGTTTAAAGCAGAACTATATAGTCAGAATAAAATGTGTTTCATACACCATTATGATAGATTTCAATGGATTGAGAAATTAACAGGGAAAAGTAAAGAGAGACCTTTTTGCTAATACCCAAAAATTAACAACAATTCATAAAATGACTTAAATTAAAAAAAAATGAAATTAGTAAATGCCTGTTGAAAGTCCGCCTGCCATGCATATTTGCCAATGCGGTTCAAATACAGGAAAAGCTGCTAGCCAGCCTGCTGTAGACTTCTGCTTCGAGCCAACACTACCCCATCCATAAACAGGGCGTGTACTGTACTCCCATCGTGCAGTTTTCACAGTTTTAACATAACTGGACCTGCAATTAGATGGTAAGTCATGTCAAAAAATAGCTGGTCAGATAACAGAAGAAGAGATCATTTATCCTTTGGAGAAAAGGATATAATCATGCTTAAACTGAAAGATGACAAAGAACTACCTCAAAATTTAAATTTTGAGGACATTTAAAAGAGACAGCTATGAAAAAACACAACCATAAAACTTTAACATAAGATTTTAAAGCATGCATATAATCAACCAAAGAAGTTACCTGCCATCATCGTGAATACAACCTTGATGCCACAGTGGGCTGACTTGAAAACCTTCCAATACTCTTCTATTAAATTCCTGTCAAGAACAGCCACATAAATCAGGTAAAAGTAGATAAAATACTGCAACTGTAACCAACTAACTTGCACTTTTTACAGATAATGAGCTAGTGACAGTGGAGGACACCACCTCCTGCTTCATCATTTAACTATGTACTTTAATGGAGAAGAAATCATGGGAAAAATAGGGGTTAAGGTATGATAATGAGACTAGGAAAATTAATGCATGTCAGTAAACAATCCACCAAACTACAGGAATATAATATACCTTGGCACTTTTCAAGCACACAGCATTCAAAGGGTATGTCTTAAAATTTTTGTGCTTCTACTTTTGAAGTACAACAACTAAAGTGTTTAGTAAACACTCACTTCACTTGTAGCTAATGTTTATTATTCACTCTCTCACTTATACCTGACATCCAATGATATCATCCAACAACAATTTTGAGTTAAAAGCCACACCACCTCAATCCCAAGCATATCCAAAACATTCAGTACATAAGGCTCAGTACATGATAATCAGACCAGGAGAATTACGTCACATCACTTACATGCAAAAACTATAATTTTAAAAGTAAAATGATGGAGAAATGATGCTAGTCTTGGCATTACACTTGAAAGAATAGATCTGATAAAAAAACTTAACCTGGGGGGGGGTCTCTTTATTTGGAGGTCGCAAATCTTTCTCAGCTTTAAAAGAATTCCCCAATATCAGCTCACGCCCATCTATACACAAACAAAATGCCAGTTAACAGCAATCACTGGGCAGAAATTGGGCAGAAATTGGAAAACATGACAAGATATCTACTGGATGGCAAACCGCTACCATGACGTATAATCAAATGATAAATATTACAAGTCCCATGATTGCTTTAAGGGTAAGAAACCACTGTGATTAATCCTTCACCATTAGCCTGTGTTACATGGATGGGCCAGGCTAAATGTAGGTCTTGGATCCAAATCATGGCAAGCCAAAGAACAATTTTTCATCAGAATAAGGAAAAAACTTACTTCCCCAAAAATTTGAAGACTCCTCAGAATATTGACATATATACTTGTCATCGGCACCAAGAATTTGAGCCCCAACTCCTGTAAATCTAGGTCCATGCTGTGTGACTTCCAATGCTGATAATTTTTTCTTAAATGCAGGATTCTCCACAGAATACATGAAGCAAAAGCTTTGTTTTTTCTCCGGAATTGAGACCTTAAAGTACCAACCCTCAAAAAATTTCCGAGTACTTCCATCAAAATGGTACCTGATTCAAATATTTAAGGGAGCATGGAAGCAAATGGTTGACACAACCAGAAACAATATGACTAGGGAACTGCAATAAGTTTATTGTTGTTTCCGATATTTTCTTTATTGGAACAACTACAAACTACAGAAAAACATGATTTCATCCATGCGAACTATTATTCTTCTGAAAAATAATTCACAAACAGACAGAACTGCTAAACCACTTTTTTTCATTTATTTTCTTTCCCTCAATTTTTACCAGAAACCAAGTAAAACGTAAGGTAATATACTTTACAATCAGGCAAAGTAAACCCCTCATTGTTAAAACTATTAATCAAGCACGATTTCCATATTATCAATTCCTAGTTTTTCAATTAATCAAAATGGCATACCTTTAAATAACAAGTAGAATATTGAACAAAATAAATGTAAATAAAATGAAGAAACTAAAAGCCATCCAAAAATCACCCGCTGTGAGGAGTTCGAAGTTCTCGATTGTTTGGCGTGGGCACATAAACAGGATCCACAGATATTCTGCTCTCATTTTGTGTTGAAGAAGTATCAGGCCCAGTTTTAGTCGCCGAATCGGAAGCCAACGCCAATACTCTATTATTTGTTCGAGGCCGCAATTGAGTGTCGAGACCACCTCGTTTAGCAGATAGCAACTGCTTTCGCGTAACATCAAGGTCTATTGTTCGAAACCCTATGTTCTGAGAAAAACAAACCTTTGATTCCATCAAAAACGAAATCATCATCACAACCAGAAAAATAAGAAGATAAAAGCTAAGTGTCCGATATAAGTATTTTGAAGTCTTTTTGTGGAGCGTCCGGATAATGAGTAAACAGGAAGCAGAAGTGGCGAGCAAACCGCCCAAGAAAACGAACTTAAGTGGCCGTTTTGACTTTTGAGACCCATGGTTCAAGTATAACATCTGCGTCCCCAATTTTTCATGATGTTTTAATTTAAACATAGTCTTTTTTTTTTTTTTTTAATAATATGAGATATTCAAGTTTTGCTCGAATGGATGGGTCTTATCTCATTAATTTTTGAAAATTATTACTTAAATATTTTATTAAAATTATAAATAATTTATTAAAATTAATCTCATAATATATATCTAAATTACATATTCTAACCTTTGAACTCATCGCTACTAAATTATATCTATAAATAATTAAAATATATTTTTTATTTCCTACTAAAATTAACGATAATATTATTTTTATAGGTTTTGTTAAATAGTATTTTAGGACATTAGTTTAAGAATTTTATATTTGTTATTTATAATAATTTTTATATTTAATATAATAATTAATAAATATATTTTATATATTTAAAATTATAATTTATCAAATATGGTAACCATATATTAAGCATGTTGGTTAACAAAATCTTATTTTTAATATCTGAATTTTAAATGAGTTTAAAATTAATTAG
>JAVXUL010000019.1:10335125-10352013 GCA_035590515.1 Trichilia minutiflora
AAGATAAAATTTCATTGCTCAATTGTGCGTATATGAATATAGAATACAAAGATTTGGTGTAGGATGCATACCTATTTAGTCATAAATACAACATTCATAGTATTATATCTTCCTCTCTATTATGTATATATGTGACAATTAATCTAAATAATTGAAATTTAGGTGAAATTGGGCATCCCAACTTCATTATGCAATCATTTTCTTATAGGATAACATGTGAGAATTGACAAACTAACTACGAACATGTAATCAATCACATTCGTAATTTTACTTTAAGGAATTTGGTTGGAGAGAGCAACATAAATATTTTAGGCATGGAAATACCAGTAACATGAAAATCAAGATGAGAAAGACAAGCAGGAGATGAATGCAGGCGATGAAAGAGCCGTGTAGAAATGCATCGAGGATTAAGTCTAAATTGACTGGTACCATCTTTTGAATGACAAAAAGAGAGAGAGAGCATTCATTCTATCTGAACTCTAAAGTTGGCTTGTTGTAATTATGGAATGGTTGAGGAATTGAGAATTAGAGTGCTTCCATCTGAAAAGAATAGAGGAGAATAAGTGAGGGACACTCATTCTATGCATTGCATTACCTAAGATACCCTTTTGAATCGTGGAATAAACGATGAGAGAAAGTAATAAGAAAAGTAAAATACAACACTACTATGATCCTTCATGTTAGCACTTAGCAGCTGCTGCCTACAAAAGTAATTATGTGTTGTTCAACATGTTGCGATTTTATGCCATGATTCTTAACGGAGGTAGCGTAATTTGTGAGAGGAAAGAAGAATAATTCTGTTGGGGCAGCTCGCACAAGCGGGAAGAAACAAAATAAGTTATGAAAGCGTCGACAGCAGGATTCGAACCTGCGCAGGCAAAGCCCAACAGATTTCGAGTCTGTCTCCTTAACCACTCGGACATATCGACGTTTTTGTTAGAACTCTTGTTCCAAAATGAATAATAAAATTAAATCCTCGTTTCCAACCCCCACACGTACGATGGGGAAAATTCTAATTCTGGTTAATCTTGAAGATGAAAATGAACAATGAAGATTATCACAATATCAACCCAAAATTAAATATTAATGATTAAAGCCTAATCATCATACATCAACAAGATAAATGCTGCACAAAGCATATGAATTTACTAAAAACTAATAAGCGCCAGACGAAGAATTACACTGCTTTTTGTTCTACACAAAATAAGACTAAATTATGAAAATGAGAGGGCACTAAAAGATTACATGGTTTATATGCAAGTCATAAATAGAGGGTCCGCAGTTTGGCCATGCAATCCAACTTCGCATGAATTTAACTTGTTTGAACAAAGCAAGTAATGTGGTAGTTTGGTTCCACTTGCCATAGTAGCAAAATAATGCGTACACTTCTTCTCTGCAATTTCAGTAAGATGGAATACGAGCTGGCCCTATGCTGATATCAATGTGAACTCTGAGTAGGCATTAGCCTAAATGCAAGGTAAGCAGTAACCGCTATCACGATCATCTGAGAATAAGCTTCGACGGATTTCTTCTACAGAACAAACTACAAAGTAACCAACATGAAAAATGAGGAGGGACGGATAGAGAGAGGTAAAAATAGAAAATTTTGAACAAATAAGAAATTCAACTACTCGAAGAAGAGAATAGTATGTTAATAAGAGTAAAATAAATGTCTGAAGAATTTACCATTCACCACTCAAATTGATTCTTTTCACCTCCAGACTTCATGCAAGCTGGGCAATGATGTCAAGATTGTTCTTCAAGAACCATTTCTGTGGATAGAAGGAAATAGATGATTCAAGAGGAAGAAGCCAGACCATGATTTGGGAGCACTGCCCCAGCAAGCCCTCCATTTGGCTTTCATCTTCCACAATCTGTTCAATAAATGAGCTAGCCTGCATATTGAGACCAATAACTTACTCGTTGAAATCATCCTCAAATTATAGGGTCGATAGAATGCTGCATTTCAAATGACTAATCACTGTCAGCCAAAAAATGTGATAAGGAAAAGAATTCCGTTTGTTTTCTGGGTTCCTCTTCAAGGAAGGAGAACTTTCCACAGCTTCAAGACAGACCAACCATCAACTTTTGGAGGGCAAGCTTGCCTAATTACTAACCAATAAAACTATTTGGAGATAACTCACACACACACACACACACACACACACACACACCAACCACCTCTTATTCTCTTTTCCAATGATAAGTACAAAATGTTTTGTTTTTCAGTACATTACATTCAATTGTTGGCCACATCATTTGTGGGAAACTCGTTACCTGCTCTATCTAAACCATTCGTGAATCCATCCATGCCGAAGGCATCCAATAGAATGTCCATAAATCATGCTAGCAAGTTATGAGTTCTTTTATTTAATATTTGTAGTTACAAGGCATTTGTCACTTTAAGCAATAACACTTGCTATCATGACAGCATAATCCTTTTTTATTTGTCCCATTAAAATGGTGTGAATGTACCATAAAATTATGAGGATGACGGGCAAACATAGAAGAATGAAGGGACACTGACCTGCAAGCCATCCATCACTGTATCGATCTGCCTAATAGGTTCAAGGGTTGGTCGGTGCCATCGCTTTGGATCCCACAGTATGGTACTATTGAAGGCAAATCCTGGCATTTCAGCATGGAATCTTGGGAACCTTCTACTTGGTTCATTTACATGCCATCCAATGACTTGAGTTCCGTTGCAAATAGGGCCCTCCATAGCTTCAGCCTTGTTTTCTGTTACTTTGGCTACTGTCCATGTTCCAAACCGCCTACAAGTCAAAAACAAAATGAATCTTATTGCCCCAAGAAGCTCAGAGAAAGAAATTTTGTAATGACCACATCTCTTAGTTAAAAGGAGAAAAAAATCTGCCCATCATATCAGCGCTATCAAACCTAAAATCAATAAGCAAGCTAAAAGCAGAGAATGCACATTTAGGAACCATGCAAACAGAAAAAAAAAAATGAAGAAGAAGAAGAAACAAAACAAACTTTTGCAACAGCAGTTACTTGATCAGAAAAATATGAAAATTAAAGGCTTAATTATTTCATATAACTTATAAATCAAATGAACAAATGGTACATGTTTTCAACCAAAGTAATACGTCTAAAATCTAGAAGCAGATTATAGAATTGACAAAATAATATGCCTAAAATCTTTTGGCTATCATGAAAGCAATGATGAAATTAGATAGTTAAAGGTCAATTGGCCCAAGGAGGGTTAACTGTCAAAGACAAATAAAGTAAGGCATATCAGTATCAATGTGAATAGAAGTACCTGATCTGTCTCATTTCCTCAAAAAGATCAGTTGAGTATATGTTATGTTCATCGGCAAAGTAGACAATCCCATCCAGACGGTGATTTTCAATGTGAGACAGCGCCATGTTCCTTTGATGGACGCTTTTATCTCTCACATCAGTCAGGTTTTTATTGCAAAATAGATGCCTGTACATAACTCCTGTTCTCCTAAGGATGTCAGAAGTTTCCTCAGACTGGGATGTCGCTTCAACAACCATCCACAATAGAGGAGGTTGGACCATTCTTAAAGTGTGAGCAAGACGGTTTAGATAATAAGCTTGAAATGGTCGAGTATATGTTGGGGTCACAATAATCAAAAGTTTCCGAGACACCGATGCGGAATCTTGAGGAAGTAACTGAATAGCAGGGATATCATCTGACACAACTTCTATTAATTCAGGTTCCTTCCCTTGTGACTCTATCGTGACATTACTGTTGATACCTTCATGATCTATTAGCATCGTCACATTTCTTGTCATATCGCCATTTGTCTGAAAATTCCCAACAGTGGAAACCATCTCAAGGGGGAACACTTGTTGCTTTGACAAGACATTTGTTGACAAATTCATGGGAACAAATGTGGTAAGTCCAACGAAAACCCCAACCAAAAAACAAACCAAGAAATTGAATAGAGCTCTTCTCCAAACTTGCCCCTTTGGCTTTGCCCTCTCCAGAGGCCTTGAAGATCTTGGTGAATAAACACCAAAAATCAAAGATTGAGAATCCGATGAACTGTACAGAGAAGATAGCAGCCCACTCGAGGATGGTGGGTGGTTCTGAGTACAAGATGAAGATTTCGATAAAGGTGAAGCAACTGAACAAGCTTCCATATTTAATAAAGTTTCAGCTCTAGGGATTGGAGGCAAGGTCCTTCTAACAGATGCCATAAGAACAAAATCCAATTCAATCTCAGTATCTTAGAAACTTGAAAACTCCTAACAGTGTCTGTAACATCACTAATATCCCGTAAAGCAGCAATATCAAATTACACCCTCATTATCCCTCTCAATTTTATAAACTCAAGTTCATAAGTCCGTAAGTTGTGCAACTTCATACCCCCTCCAAAGCTGCTTAAGCACATTAAACTGTAAACGAAGCCACCTTGAACTCTATAATAACTATCAATTTTATCAAATCTAACCATGTATTGCATTACTTAAATAAAGAATCTCCATCCGGACTCGTCCTCCAAAATACCCCTTTCTCTGTCATCTTAACAATGTGTTGCGAATCTAAGAAGTTACAATGAAGTATTCATTCACAATGAACACAGTAGACAACTCTGATCAAACATCATAAGAACCCATCAACATTACTTCAAATCTAACAAAACCAACATCAAAAACATCAGTCAAGATGCTCCAAAGACGAGATTTAGAAGCAAAACACTCAAAAGATCCAACTCAAAACGAAAAGGGCAGCCAGATTACCGTGCATTACAAATGGGCCTTGAATGTTTTGACGCGAAAAATTAAGAATCTTGCTTTGTTTACTCCCAACAAGAACGTCGCCACTTTGGATCTTCTCGTAAAGCATTGCCGAAACATTTTGGCGTTTTGAAGTCAAATCGAGTGTAAAATATGAGTTGGAAAGTGTCTTGAAATCTATGAGTCTTTTGAGTAGAGAGTGTGAGTTTATACCACAGTCTCTCTTCCATTTACAACACGGGATTGCTTCGTGTCCGGATGCTCACGTCGACGAGGTCAATGGACAAATGCGTGGCTAATCTCTTCCGTATCAGTTTAAGAATCACAACCGTTGATCACAAACATAGTAATTTTAGAATTTATTTATTTATTTTGCAAGAGAGAGTATAAATCCTGTAACTCTAATTAATGTCAAGTGTAAATAAAACTAGGGTTTTAAGCATTATTACAATGAGGAATTTTTTAGAATACCAAAATTGAGGTAATAATTCAAAAAATTTTATCATTGATAATCAGCTTTTGTGACCGAGAACAGTACAGATATATCTAAAAGCTTTGTTTCGTATTATAATATTATTGATTTTAAATTATAATTATTATTAAATAAAAATTTTAAATATCAAATATGATTAAATACTGTTTTAATTTTATTTTTAAAATATAATAAAAATATTTTATTTTAAACAAAGCTTGAGGATACTAAAAAAAAAAGGATTTGAATGATTTAATTTTTATTTTTTATTTTTTTTCCCAAAAGTCAAATCGGCTTTTATTTAAACAGTGTTCCCCTTTCAAGTTCTTACGAGCTGAACTCCTCGTCTTCTCAGGTCTGTCTCTCGTCACTGACGCAGAGAGAGTAAGAGAGTGATTTGCCATGAGCATGGCGATTAGGGTTTTTCTTCTTACTTTGCTACTTCTATCATGTACAAACCCCAGCATTTCGCTTTATGAGGATCAAGTCGGGCTTATGGATTGGTAAGCTAGTAATTCGTATTCAATTGTTTACCTGGTTCATTCAACCATCTCGTTTAATGTAGGCATCAACAATACATTGGAAAAGTCAAGCACGCAGTGTTTCACACACAGAAGACGGGGAGAAGCGTGTGGTGGTTTCTACGGAAGAGAATGTCATCGCGTCCCTTGATCTCCGCCATGGAGAGATTTGTAAGTTTCTCCTCCTCGATTGTTATTTGAGTTGATATTGTTTCGATCAATTGGTGAAACAGTTACAATACATGGAGCTGAAAATTGAGCTGTTTATCGAAATTTCTAACGGTAAAATTGGCTTGGCTGGTATTGTGCAGTTTGGAGACATGTGCTTGGGACCAATGACGTTCTTGATGGAATTGATATCGCTCTGGGTAAATGTAAGTATGGCCCATAGAATGATTGCTTTTATTGTATTTCAACTTCTGTTTTATCCCTGTGTGAGTTCTATTGTGGATATTTAGTTGATCGTTAACCAGTTTTCTTCTATAACAATATGAGACATGATCATAAAATCTGTAAATGCTTGTTTTGTTTAAGGGGCTTTTTGTGGTGGTTTATTTAGCTACTTAACATAAATGTAATCATACCCTTCTCTGACAGTGCCTTCTATTATACATTCTTTACTTTCTGAGTAAAGCATTTTGGAAAGAAATTATAGAAACACTTAAAATTGCTTATTGATCCATATTTGTAACTTTTTATTGGTGATTCTATCTCTTATGCTTGTTTAGTGTGAAAGGATTACTATATCAAGTATTCATTTTCCTTTAATATATACATATATTTTTTTCATTTTGGAATTACCTATAGAAGGGACACCGCAAACATTGAATTGATTTATTCTTGAATATGTCTTTTAATTCTTTTAGATGTCTTAACCCTTTCATCGGATGGAAGTACTCTTAGAGCGTGGAACCTTCCTGATGGGCAGATGGTGTGGGAATCTTTTCTTCGTGGTTCAAAGCACTCAAAGCCATTGTTATTGGTGCCGGTTAGTAACAAACAGCAAAGTAAATGTTACGTTAACTGAAACTTTTTTACATGAACATCTTTTTTGGCTGTTGCTAGCAAAGTTCTCTCTTATCTTTTTCTATATCTGCTCCTCTCTCTTTTCAAGGTCATTGTTCTTAAATCATAATTTTGAATATCAGCTTTAGACTCTTTGTATGAAGGTTAATTATTCAAATGCAATTTATGGTTCCGTTCCTAATCATAGTTATTATTATTATTATTATTTTCAAAACTTGAATTGAGAACATTTTGAGTCATTTACAAAAGTACATGGTAGGTCTTTTATTGAAACATGCATTGCTTCACCTTCTTAGTTATCTCAATTTGCTTCATTTTGAAATTCCGGGTCATTCTCTCAAAAATATACAGACAAATTTGAAGCTTGACAAGGACAATTTGATCCTTGTTTCCAGTAAAGGAAGTCTTCATGCTGTTTCAAGCATTGATGGTGAGCTACTTTGGATCAGGGATTTTGTAGCTGAAAGGTTTGACTAATTGGGACTTTTATTCATCAAATTTTACTTCCAAGCCAAACCTTTTAGAGTGCTATTGATATATTGGGGCATCTCTGTTTGCAGTGTAGAAGTTCAGCTAGTAATTCAACTTGATGAAAGTGATAGAATATATGTGGTAGGATTGGATGGTTCGTCCCAGTTTCATGCATATGAAATAAATGCAACGAATGGAGAGTTGTTGAAGCATGAAAGTGCAGCCTTTTCTGGTGGTTTTGTTGAAGAAGTTGCATTAGTTTTAAGTGACACACTTGTGACTCTCGATGCCACTCAGTCAACTTTGGTGACAGTAAGCTTGAAGAATGGGAAAATTACCTTTCAGGAAACACATATATCAAGCCTTGTTGAGGATTCTTCTGGGATGGCAATTATATTACCTTCAACACTGCCAGGGATGTTTATTTTGAAGGTCAATACCCATAAGCTATTTATAAGTGTGACCAGTGAAGACAAGTTGGAGGTAGTGGAAAAAGTTGATCATGAAACAGTTGTTAGTGATGCTCTCTCGTTCTCTAATGACAAAGAAGCATTTGCAATGGTGCAACACGGAGATGGTAAGGTTGACTTGACAGTGAAGCTTGCTGATGACTGGAATAATAATTTGGTTAAAGAAAGCATTGAACTGTATCAACAAAGAGGACTTGTGCATAAGGTCTTTATAAACAATTACATCAGGACGGATAGGTCTCATGGATTTAGGGCTTTGATCGTCATGGAAGACCATTCACTTTTGCTGCTGCAACAAGGTAAGATTGTCTGCAATAGGGAAGATGGTCTCGCCTCAATAATAGATGTGACAACTTCAGAACTCCCTGTGGAAAAGAAAGGTGTATCGGTAGCAAAAGTGGAACACAACCTCTTTGAATGGCTTAAGGTATAAATTTTTGGCAATGAGTACACTTGAAATTGTGCTATAAAGAAGGCACCAGTTATGTTTATTATAACTATATGATTAAGTTATAACCTATAATTTATTCTGTTAATTCAAATATTAATTGCACCTTTTTGATGGCATCAGGTAATTTATTGTAGCATGGGCCCAATGCAACTATTTTGCTGTACCTAAACATTAATATATATCCTCTTGGGAAAGCATATAACTAGTTGGAAACCGTTACATTATTATTTAGCTTGCCATATAATAAGCTGACTGCTGTATCTATTCTGCAAAACTGAACATGCATATCGTGGACTTTCTCTGTTGTAATGGCATTTTGACATTGTGCTCTGTTGTTGGAAGGGACATGCATTGAAGCTTAAAGGGACCTTAATGCTTGCTAGCCCTGAGGATGTGGCTGCCATACAAGCCAGTAGGCTGAAAAGTTCTGAGAAGAGCAAAATGACCCGAGACCATAATGGTTTCAGAAAGCTGCTCATAGTGCTCACTAAAGCAAGGAAAATTTTTGCCCTGCACAGTGGAGATGGACGGGTTGTCTGGTCTCTCTTGCTACGTTCCCTGAGCAAGTCAGAATCATGTAATTCTCCGACCGTGCTGAATCTGTATCAGTGGCAGGTCCCACATCATCATGCAATGGATGAGAATCCATCTGTTCTTGTTGTTGGCCGCTGTGGAATTAGTTCAAATGCACCAGGTGTACTTTCCTTTGTTGATACTTACACTGGAAAGGAGCTCAATTCATTGAATCCTGTTCATTCCATAGTGCAAGTTATACCGCTGCCATTCACAGATTCAACCGAAAATTGTCTTCATCTATTAATGGACAAAGATGGGCGAGCTCATTTATACCCTAGAACTCCTGAAGCTACAAGTATCTTTCAACAGGAAATATCAAACATATATTGGTACTCTGTTGAGGCCAATAACGGCATTATCAAAGGACACACAATAAAAAGTAATCGCATTGATGAATTTGCAGATGATTTTTGTTTTGACACCAGGGTTTTATGGTCAATTGTATTTCCCTTGGAATCAGAAAAGATTATTGCAACTGTTACAAGAAAGCAGAGTGAGGTATTTTGTCTGAAAACATTTTCTTTCTAAAGATTTTACTGTTGTATGTGCAAACGTCAAGACCTGTTTGATTTGTGTTCTCCAGGTGGTACATACTCAAGCAAAGGTTACATCAGAGCAGGATTTAATGTATAAATATATATCAAAAAATTTACTTTTTGTGGCAACTGTTGCTCCAAAAGTGATTGGATCTGCAGATCCAGATGAGGCATGGCTGGTTGCTTATCTTATTGATACTATAACTGGTCGTATATTGCACTGCATGATGCATCATGGTGCACAGGGTCCTGTTCACGCTGTGAGTTTGTTGCCTATTTCCTTACTTAGGTGTTCATATGGATAAAATTTATTGGCTTATGCATTTACGCTTTTTGTAGGTTTTGAGAGAAAACTGGGTTTTGTACCACTACTTCAATCTTAGAACGCACAGATATGAGATGTCGGTCATTGAGATTTATGACCAGTCTAGGGCAGTAGGCCTATGAACTTTAATCTGATAATGTTCTTTGTATCTTGGTACTTATGAATTCATCTTTTTCTCACAGGAAAACAAAGATGTTTGGAAACTTGTTCTTGGGAAGCATAATCTTACTGCACCTGTTTCTTCATATTCACGACCAGAGGTCGTTGCCAAGTCACAATCTTACTTTTTCACCCATTCTGTGGAAGCAGTTGCTGTGACATCAACTGCCAAGGGTATTACTTCAAAGCAGCTTCTTATTGGTACAATTGGTGATCAGGTTAGTTAAGTCTTTGAGAAAACCAGATTCCTCTGTTGTTTTTATTTTACAAGATTTAGACTTTATTTGCTTGTGATCTGTGGCTTCATTCTGCGAATATAATAGGCATATTTGAAATGTTCCTTCATTTTCTGGATGAACTAACTAATAGTCTACCTTATAGGTTTTGGCACTTGACAAGCGTTTCTTGGATCCTCGTCGATCAATGTATCCTACACAAGCAGAAAAAGAAGAAGGAATTATACCCCTTACAGATTCATTGCCAATTATTCCTCAGGTCAGTTGCCATATACTTCCATTACATCCACCGTTGTAGTCTTTAAAATTATCGATTGGGAATTTTTTGCTAAAGTAGCCACTGTCAGTTTACTACACTTCTCCTTTAGTGAGCCATGGTATCATTTGCATACCAATACTTAAACCTTGTGATGCATTTACAAGTTAATGGATTAGTTTCTTGCATTTGGATGAGGGCTGGGTAGGAATTGTGTTTAGTTGGTGCTTATGATTGGCTGTGTTACTTGGGTTTGCCGTCCTGCTCCTCATAATTGATTGTCAGCTTGTTATTTTGACTAGAAAGAACCAAATCATTGTTAGTACATCAGGTGTACGTGTACCCATCAAATAAAATTATATGGACATGTGTCATGGTTCCATTCAATGGATGTACAGACACCTAGTGTAGATAAGATTTTTTGTACTTCCGCCCTTGAGAACATAATAAATTTTCAATGATTTTTTCAGTTTCAGTTTTCAATTTCCTTCAAGTTTTTGTTCGGCAAAGATTAATATAGTATTACTAATGGGTGAGGTTTTGTTAATATTAATTAATACATAAATTTTTTGCATTGATTGATGCAATTTAATGTTAAAATTAAGTCAAAAAGTAGTATTTAATATTGTCAATTCAGCAATCCTATCTACTCTTAGATCACATTAGATCAATGATTTAAAAATTGATGTCATCATTTTGAGTCCAAATTTTAAGTTAAAGGCCCTCACCCCTCACTAAAATACTAATTATGTTTGGTTGATGGTGTTGAGGGAACCTACTTTTGATAAACTTGTATTTGAAAACATCCAACGGGAAGTCATTTGCTTATGTAATGCTAGAAGCTGCTGGACTGCTTAAGTGTTTTAGATCCAGATGTTAAGAACCAAGCTTCAGGCTCCATTTGACCACTTCATGAGTCTTGGCACATTGTTCAAGAAATCTCTCTCCTTTTTTCTCCTAAAAAAGTTCAGATTATTCAGGCATTTGGTGACAGGTTTGAGTTTGGTGCATATTCAAATTCATCTCTTAGCTAACATACATAATGGACATATTCCACTATTAATACCGTGGAGCGTAAATTTTATTTTCTTAGCCTTAGAACATGAGCTAGCTGCATATAAGATTGGTTGTTACATGTCAAGAATGCTGTTTTTGCTTTTTCATTGCGTGCTCCTGTATGTGGTGATTTGTACAACGAAATACTCTTATGATTGTTAATCTCCATTAATTCATAATTGTTCCTGCAGTCCTATGTCACACATTCCTTAAAGTGGAAGGTCTCCGAGGCATAGTTACCATGCCTGCCAAGCTGGAATCAACAACCCTTGTCTTTGCATATGGAGTGGATCTCTTTTACACTCGACTTGCACCCTCAAGGACCTATGATTCTCTCACAGAGGATTTTAATTATGCTCTACTTCTCATTACAATTTTTGCACTTGTTGCAGCCATCTTCGTGACATGGGTTTTGTCCGAGAGGAAAGAATTAAACGATAAGTGGAGGTGAGATGATATAAGATGGTAGCACGTCTGCATCCTAAGAAACTTTATGCATCAAGTCGCTTTTTGATTCCATTTAAGATCAGATGATTTACTGCTGACTTGCAAGTTATCTTAAACTGTGGCAATTTTTACTCGAAAAGGCAATTTTTGTCTCCATTCCCCAATGGAGTATTTAAATATGAGAGTTCTTTTTGTTGTAAATCTACTTGTGAGGCAAAGGTTAATGCAGTTGATTCGGATAATAATGCTGTCCTTGACTTGAAATTATTGCAATTCTTTAAAAATATTTGTGAACTCTATTCAGTAAAAAACTAAGGAAAGATGAGGAGTTTATGATTATTGTACTTCCATTCTGCTTGATTTACGTGATAGATAAAACGAAGTATGAAAGAAATTATATAAAAGAGGAGATGAAATTAAACTAGGACAAGAGATGATTTAAAAATTTCTGAAAATTCCTTGGAACGAAAACATAGAACAAACAAGCATGGTGCGTGAGTCAAGTATGTTCAAAGAAGTTGGAGACGATCATCAGTGTTACAGTTACTGCCAACAGCTGGATGCTGCAAGCTAGTCATCCACCTTCTTTCCACTGGACCATATGTTGATAGTCCACAAGATGTAAAGGCTAAAATCCATTGCATTGCCTTCATAGATAACAATTCAGCAGTAGAATTCTACTGTTACAGGGTTCTACCAAGTAATTACTCATTTGTTTCTTCTGGCTGTGTTGCTAGCTTCCACCATCATCCTTCCACTCCAAATTTACCAATCACTAGCAGTGGTAAACAGCTCACATCACGAGCAGGATGGGTCATCATGTTCATTGGTCGAAAATGACACGTAGTATTTGAACAAACCCTACTGGCTACTGCTGTATTGTAGCAGTCCTACTGTCGCTGTCTCTGCACTCTCCTATCATCTTCACTGTCACGAGCACTATTTTTGCTTAATTATTACAAGCATACAACAGTACGAGTATTAGAACCAATATCTACAATCTACTTACTGAACACCAAAACCATCAACAACTCTTCTCTTCGTCTTCATAACTGAATTTCATAATTCTTCAAAACGTAGAGCCAGAAGCAGCATCTTCTCTCTCTGCAATAAACCCAGAGCCAGAAGCAGCATCTTCTATCGACAATGAAAAGTCATCAGACTCACAACGACCACCAACAGAACCCAACAAAACTCAAAACCCAACCACGTCCGCTCTTCTCTTGTGGATTCTTTCGATACTGTACACAGTCTGTACTAAGCCCAACCAACTCCCACTCTCCTCCATTACCACTCACCCCTCAAGAGCTGCCACCACCACCTCCAAAACTCAAAACTCATCAGACACCACCACCAGAATCTTCCTCATCCTCCTCTTCCTCAAACTCACAAAGCTTCACACAGTGGAGATTCCAACTGTCAACGTCACCAATTCATACGCAATCACAGCCAAACCAAATTCACGAAAACGATTCAAAACTCAAGTCCATCACTCTCCCGCCCAAACCATTACCACCTCCAATTCCATTCACCAGCCTACAAGAACTATTTCACTTAGCAGAGCTACAGCTCAACTCAGGATCAGACTCCGAACAGCTCGCTGCGCTTTATCTTCTCGAACGATCACTCGTACCAAACCCACCAGCGGACCAACAGTGCCAACCGGAGTTAATGCGCGGGGTGGTTGTAAATTTGAAAAACAAAGCCGGGGCAAAACCCGCAACCAAAATTCTATTAGCGCTTTGTTTGGTGGAGAAGAACCGCCACGTGGCGGTAGAGGCAGGGGCCGTGGGAGCAATTATAGAGGGGGTAGCGGAGCTGGATGGGGCAGCGGGGGAGAGAGCGTTGGCAGCACTTGAGCTAATGTGTACGGTGGGAGAAGGAGCGGCAGAGTTGCGTTCGCATGCGCTCGCAGTGCCTGTGATGGTCACGATGATGGGGCAGATGTCGGGGAGAGGAAAGGAGTATGCAATAAGCGTTCTCGCCGTGATCTACGGCGGAGGTGATCAGATGGTGTTGGCGGCACCTCCGGAGGAGGTGGCGCGTGCAGTGGCCTTAGCGCTGCAAGAGGGTTGTACTGCTAGAGGAAGGAGGAAAGGGACCCAGTTACTGAGGGCACTTAAGGAGTATGGACGACCGGATTCGACACAGGAAGAGAATTGAACGGCTGTGATTCATCTATGATGTCGATAATTAACGACAAATATGATTATCGCCGTTATTATTGTCCGGGTTTTATTTCATTTGTATTACATTTAAAAAAATTAAAATAATCACATTATGTATATTTTACAATTTTATCGTATTTATTAATAAAATAAATTATATTTTTAGAAATTTACAAATTCTTTTATATTAAAAACTATTTTTATAATACACAGAATTATGCCTAACCTGTGTCAGAGAGTACTGCACTGGGGATGGAAATTAAGTTCATTATATTGTGACATTATTGCATATTTTTAAGAAAAAAAAATTATTATAGTCAACCTAATAAAATTTATATAATTTATAAATCCTCTAATATTTTTTATCTAACGTTTTTCCATCAAGTAATTATGAAAATTTGGTGACATTAAATTGTTTGATTAAATAAAAATTATTTGTATTTTATTTAAAAATAATTAATTTAATTTTTAAAATTTTAAAAAAAATTATTAAAAGTTTGAATGCTGTTAATGATATACGCAGTTGAAAGTGGGCCTGAATCTTCTGTATTTGCATGACAGATTCATGTGAGGTGGGGTTTGAAATTCAGAAGTTGAATTATTTGGAGAGCCCATATGCTGTGAAATTTTCCGACTATTTTTTTTTTAATAATACCTCATTTAATTGATAAATCTCTCCTAAATATTTAAAAATTAGAATATCTAAAAAATTAACTCAGATAATATAAGATATAACTTTATTAAATATTAAAATAATTTTTTATAATTTTCTAATCATATAATTTTTATATTTTGTTTTGCAAATTTTTTTAATAACAAATTATAAAATTATATTTTCTTAAACATTTTTCATAATCACTTCAAAATATTGTATATATTAACAAACATAATTTAATTTTAAAAAAAAAAGATTTTAGTTTCATATAAAATATTTATGTTTTTTTGTTATTATAAACTAATTTAAAAACAATTATAATTTTAAATTTGCAACCATCCCTAACTAATTATTACTGTTATTATTTTGTTTTCCTCTTATTGGATTATATAAATTTGGTATTTATTTTTTCAGTTTTTGTTTAACTTCTATTGTTGTAAGAATCGCTAAGCCTAAGTTTGAGGTCAAACAAAGTTGATTATATTTTGCAGTGATTAGACATTGATTTAGCATTTTGTCTGTTTTTTCACCAATCAACCAACCAACATTTGGAACAGTACAATTGAATAATTAAAAATTGCTTAACTTGAATTTATGAGTTTAATAAGTTTTTATCGGTTAATAATTTTGTTATGAATAAAATCAAGGATGGTATATTTTAATTTTAGAAAAACACAAGAGGCTTAAAAAAAATTCTTTACTTCTTAAAGGTAATGAATCACTTGATTTAAGATTTTTAAAATATAAATTATAAAATTATTTAACACAATTCTTTAATCTTCTCTCTCTCTCTCTTAACAATGGAGTGTTAGAAAAGAATTATTCTTGTTCTTCTCTCTCTATATATATATTTCTATCTATTTTTATTTAACTTATGATAAAATAAAAATAAAAATCTTTCTCTTTATATTTTAAGAGGCTTATACTTTTAACATCACGCTTAATTATCACAAAACCAAAAAATACATCTTTTTAAGTAGAATATATTCTAAAAACATGTAAGGTATTAAAATATATTTTTAAATTAATTTTTAAGTATAAATAAAATATTATAATTTTTTGACTATGTTCAAACCATATATAAATCAACATCATATTTCAATATAAACTTATTATAATAATTACTTATTTCAAAATAAATCATTATAATAAATACTCGATTGAGTAAAATATATATTTTTAAATTATTTAATACAATCTTTCTGTTCAGTAGACCATACAATATAAAAATGAGTTCAAATTAATCTAAAACGAATAATCAAAAACTTATAATGATCATAACGAGTCCTAAATACCATCATATGGATATTATCTTCTTTAATCTTGAGTTAGTGATATCTCGACCTCAAGTCGGTCTTAAAAAACACATTTGTACCCTGCAATTGATCGAACAAGTCATCAATTCTTGATAGTGTTGGCCCAAAAATGTGTATGAAAGAGTGGCAACGACAGAAATAAATCAAGAGGGAGTGAATTGGTTTAAAACAAAACAAAATAAAAACTAAATAAATGAATGATCAAGCCAATATAAATGCTTTATAAACAATCAATAAATCATAAATAAAATATACAAACAAAGCACTAAATAACAAAGAGAGAGAAAGAATTGTAAAATAGAAAGTAAATGATAGAGAGAGAGAATGCAAACACAGATTTTATAGTGGTTCGGTACAACCAGACCTACATCTACTCTCTCATCTTTCATCGGACGGAGACTTTACTATCTCTTTATTTGCATGGATCAAGAGTAACCCAAATTTATAATTTATTCTTTAATGACGAAGGGCAGTCAAATACACGTCTTACTTTCTACGGGTGAAGAGCAACCCAAATACAACTTCTTACATGGGTGAAGAGTAACCTAAATCTTACTTTAATCGAGTAAAGAGTAACCCAAATGATAGCAAAATACTAAAACAAATAAACTCTCTTAAAGAGTGTATTTATAATAAGTACAAAAGATTTTCTCTCTCTAGAATGATAGTATAAAAGATAACCCTTCAGTTTTTGTTCCCCCAATATATTTTCTTGTTCACTGGCTTTTTCTTCTAGAGTACTGAAGCTTTTAAATAGCTTTGAAGAGTTCTTCAAATGTCTCTCTACATTTGATTCTACATTAACGGCTTTTTGATTCTACATTAAATGCTCTGAAACTAGCCGTTACAGCTCTGATTTGCAGAAGGTATCGATACGTTTGTGAGGGTGTCAATACGTTTTGTCAAATTTTTTTCTTCAGAGTTGTCCAGCTCAAAGGTGCTTGATAGGGTGCTGATAAAGGTATCGATATATTTTTAAGGGTATCGATATGTTTAAGAAGCTGTTGATACCTTTTCAC
>JAVXUL010000019.1:10372079-10391836 GCA_035590515.1 Trichilia minutiflora
TGCAGAAGATACATGATGTCTTCCATGTATCCATGTTGAAGAAATATGTACCTGATCCCTCTCACATTATTAGCATGTCACCTATCGACTTGAGAGAAGATTTGAAGTGTGAAGTACAACATGTAGCCATACTTGATCGTCAAGAGCGTACTTTGAGAAGCAAGGTCATCCCCATGATGAAGGTTTTGCGGAGAAATGATGCTATTAAGGAGATGACATGGGAACCTGAACAGCAGATGCTACGACAATACCCTCATCTGTTCTAATATTAAGGTACGTTGAATTTTGGGGATAAAATTCTTTTAAACGGGGTAGATTATAACACCCCGTGTTTTATCCCGAGGGTATATTTATCATTTTCTCCTTCTTTTGACCATACATCTGCATTTATCTCATATTTATGTGGGTGTGGGTGTGATTCTAGGCTCGTGTGGGCAATATTAAGTGAGAATTCAAAATTTTGGCAGGTTCGATCAACCTAATGGGTGATTCGTTCGACCGAACCGTTAAGAACTCTTGGGAAACCTTTGGCTCCAAATTCGTTCGAATGAATAGGGGGATTCATTTGATCGAAGAAGCCGTTCGTTCAACCGAAGCTTGGATTCGTTCGAACGAATGAGGGTTTGTTCGACCGGCAATTTGCAAGCTCTCTGACTTCTGTAGCCCCGAAGGATTCATTCGATCGAAGGGGTGGTTTGATCAAACGAATCTTTGATTCGTTCGATCAAATCGACACGAAATGAAGAAAATGCTCATTTCTAGAAGCTTCCTCCTTAAGAAAACTTAAGGGTAAAATGATAATTTTACCCTTTTCTATAAAAAGAGGGTTGAAGGCCAAAAATTTAGGGTTTCCTTCATTTTTCTCTCTTTTTCCTCTTTTGTCACCTCCTCTCCATTTCTCTCTCTAGACCTACCCACATTCATCCCAAACTTCAATTTCTTTTCACCCACGTGTTGCATTCAGCGCGATCAGCATACCGAGTGTCAATTTGGTGGTAGGAGCGAGGATTCGCGAAGGAAAAAGCTAGGGTTTCGAAGAGGATTTAGGACTTTTCGAGTTAGAGGTAAAATCGAAGTAAACCGACCACACCATGAGGTTCGTAGCTTCGTTTCTAATTCGTCTACGTATCTATTTTATGATTTTAAGCAATTTCATTTGTATGGGTCTTCGTATGAACTTTTGTAGATCTAACCCGCACATTTTAGTTTTAAGGTGTAAAATGGGTTATAGAGGATTTGTAGGAGTCATAGGAAGTTAGATTTATGATTTTGGAATTTGGGTAAATATGAACAGTAACTCTTATTACTGTTCCAGTGATGGAGTGGGGCCCACTAGTTAGAATCACCAGAAAAAATCGAAATGCGTTGGTTTAGGCGCAATATGGGTCCGTAACGATAATAACTTGGTAATTCGAGGTTTAACGAGGGTTTTAGACGAATCCGGAAAATGGTCCAATATTGGGAACTCGGACATTTAGCATGCATTGCATATAATTGGATTCCATTCACATTTTAGAATGTGTATTGATAATGTTATATGCGTGTGAATAGGCGATGGTTCGAGATCGAGGTACTCGCATAGCTCGCCGAGGAACGAGGGGAACTAGGGAGTGTATACCCTCCCTGAGTTGTGAGTGGACAATATTTTCCTTTATTTCTTTACTTATATATATTTTATTCTTTATAAATGAAATGAAATGCAAGCATCTATAGTTATCTTCTTATTGTTTCCGAAATGTGAAATGGTGTATATAAATGTTTTATATTTTGGTTTATAGCTTTCGAGCCGATTAAAATTGATGTATTGATGCTATGGCCTTTGGGCCTGATTTTTACTATCTTTTATGATTGATGGCTATGCTTGCCTGTGTGTATTCTATTATGCCTTTTTATTATGATGATGATGGCCATGATAGGCCTGTACTTGTGATGATGACGGCCATGTAGGCCTGTATGTTATTGTATATGGTGATGTGCTCATGTTGGCCTGTTGTGCACAGTAGCTAGTTGTAGCCTAGGGTCGGCTTGAGTGGATAGAGGTCTCCTAGGTGAGTGTAGGGCTTCACAGGTGGAGGAGTGCAGGTTTGACCACCTGTGAGTCCCAGTCGGATTAGTACGAGATCACCACGTGGTTAATCCGAGGCGAACGTTAGTGGTGGGCTTGTTGTTGTATAAACAACTCATGCATTGTTTTTTTTATGCATCAAAATGAATATTTTAGAAATAGCATGTTTTCTTTGCATACAAAACCCACTGACGGTCTCGGGACATCCTCGACCAGGGTAGTCGTCGAAAATGGGAGCCAGCCCAATGTCTTTCTTAATAAAACCTGTGGTTTGCAAAGTAAACAAAGTATTCTTTGATTTTAATGCTTTCGAACCCTACCTTACTTCATCGATTTCCCGTTGAGTGTTTATATATATATATATATTTACCTATGTTTAAGCACTATTTTTATTTTGTTCACTTACTGAGTATACTCCCGTATACTCACCCCTCACACTTTCCAGTTTTAGGGATAGCGGTATTGTTAGCGCGAGTGATGGTGATTGCTTGAGGGCGTGAAGGCTCAAGTATACACATTTCGACTCATACTAGAAGTTTATAGTCCACTTGTGTCATCTTTCTTTGTTTATGAGATTTGAACTTAAGAAGCAGATTTGTAACTTAAATGTTTAAAATTTTATTTATGGATGGTTGATCCCGATGGATCTTATTTTTATGAATGTTTATTTATTGTGCGCACAGTGATTTTGAAGTGTTTATGGTTTGTTTAATCTATTCGGATTTGGGTGTACGATTGGATTGTATTGGAAGTGTTATGTGGAATTTTTGTGAAAAATAGATTTGGTAAAAGCTTTACAGGCCTACAGGATATGTTATGTGTGATTGAGCATAACTTGGAGGTCTGTGACGGTTGTCACATATGGGACCCATGGGTCGGGATGTGACAATGTTTGTGACATATTTTTTTTATTTTCAAATATATCACTTATTCATATTAAAATTTTATAATAAATATGCTATAATTTAGGATAATAAAAAATACCATTTTAATGACATAAATATCAGGTATTATTAATTTTTTAAAGTAATATTGTTTTTTATCACGCAAGTATCTAAAAATTTTAAAATTATTAATTTAAGATATAATATATTTATTTATATTAATTAATTTTTATTCAAATAGATAAATTATTAAATTATTTTTTAAATATAATTTTTAAAATCATATAAAATCGATAAATTATTATGTAACACCTAATTTAAGACTGTTAATAATATTATTCGTTTTAACCTAATTTTTAGGGTCTCGTGATTTTGTTTTTTATAATGGGTTATTCCGAGGATTTTTCAATTGATTACCCATCTTGGTACTGCTCTCACTCTAATATTGTTCGCTTTGAACCAATTCTTAAGGTCTCACGGTTTTATTTTTTATAATAGGTTATTCCGAGGACTTTCCAATAGATTACCCATCTTGATACTGCTCTCGCCCAACTACGCTTAACTATGTAGCTTTTGAAAATAAACTATCACCTATCCCAAAAGGTTTTGTTAATAACTTAGTTCCAATTTTAAATATATAAGTCCAGTAACTTTCTCTTCCATTTTGATATGGGACTCCTCTTACCCCCACTAATATCTTGAAGCCTATCAGGAGCCGCTCTTTACTCAAGTCTTTACCTCGAGGCCACTTTTGCCCTCAAAGACCAGGATGTTACAGGCCAACCAACTTTTGTCGGCTTGTCTTCGAACCCATAATTATATTAGAGAAGAGTTAGCTTTGATATCATATTGTAACACTTAGTCCAAGATTATTAATAATATTGTTTGCTTTGACCCAATCCTTGGGACTTCATGATTTTTTTTTTGTTAATGGGTTATCTCGAGGACTTCCAAAGAGATCGCTCATTTTAGTACTACTCTCGTCCAAGTACGCTTAACTGCATAATTTTTGAAAATAAATCATCATCTATCCCAAAAGACCTTATTAACAACTTGACTCCAACTCCACATATATAACTCAATCACTTCATTTCTTATTCTGATATAGGACTCCTTCTACTCTCACAGCCATACTAAAACCTGTTACGAGCCGTTCTTTGCTCAATCTTTTGCCCGGCATCACTCTTAACCCTCAAGGACCAAAATGTTACATATTAAATTATTTTTAAAAAATAAAATTATTTAAAAATTTTAGTATTTATTTTTGAAATTGTATTTAATTTTTTTATGAAGGTATTACTATCTCAAAGTATATTTTTAATTTACTTTATTAAAAAAAATTTAACAGAAATTTTTAGTAAACATACAAAAACAAACAAACATGGTTATTGCCTTAAATTTTTCTATTTTTTAATAGGTTAGTTAATTTAAATCATAATTTTTTTATCTAAACACTTTTTATTTGTACGTTCATTAAAAAAATTATAAAATAATTTTTATTTTTTTACGTTTTTTAACTACACAAAAAGTTATTAATTAAAATCTTTTTATTATGATATTAATTTTTCTTTCTAAACCCATAAAATATTTATTCTAGTTAATTCTAAACTAAACTAAAATTTTAACTGATTTTTTTAATAAGACGATTAAATTAATAAATTAATTCATAAATTACAAGTAAATATTAGCGTTATGCAAATTATTACAAGCAAATATGAATATATGTGCGAATCAAACAAAATTGAACATTGCACAAATTAACGACATCTATTAAAAAATAATTAAGAGTGATTAAAATGTAATAAATTAAATTAAAATAATACATACTTACAATAAAAAAATAATATTTATGAGCTCGGTTACAAATAATTTATAAATTAGTGAGATAATTTTAAAAATTAATATGTAAATGTTTAAATTCTCTCAATGATTGATTTCAATCTCCAGTAAAATTTAAAAAATATGCAATAAATATTTTAATATTAAAGAGAAAAAAATTGTGTTTTGAAGAATATCAAAAATAATATTCTTTTATATATTTAAAATATAGATATATAGAGTAAATTAGGGTACAAATAGATACAGTATTTTTTAATAACACCTCATTTAATCAATAAATCTCTCCTAAAAATTTAAAAATTAGAATATCTTATAAATGAACTCATATAATGCTAAATACAATTTTTACAATAATTTTTAAATAAAAATATTTTTTATATTTTATTTTACGTAATATTTTATCAAAATTTTTTTAATAATGAATTATAAAAATTAATTTTCTTTCTCAAATATTTTTCATAATCACTTCAGAATATCGTATATTTCAAAAATCATATTTTCATTTTAAGTATGATTTTAAGTGCATAAAAAATATTTACGTGATATAAACAATTTTTAATATTTATTTATTTTTAGTTATTTTTCATTAAAATTGAAATTTTAATTTTTAAAAAGTTGCTAAGTAGGGAATAATTATAAAAATAAAAAATATCACCATCCTATATTTGAACAAAAATTATATTATTTTATAATTTATTATAAAAATTATTTATAAATATTTAAATACAAGAGATTTAATAAAAATCAAGTATAAACAATCATAAAAAATTTAACTTTTTTTAAAAAAGTTATATAATTGATAAAATATAAAAAATATTATTCTAATTTATGTTTTTCGTCATTCCATAAATTAATTTATAAACAATTAAAATTTTTAATTTGCAAATAGCATTAATTAATTATTATTGTTATTATTTTTGTTTTCCTGTGCTTGAATTCTATAAATACTTTATATAAGTTTGGTAATTTACTTTTTCATCTTGATATAAGTATCGATGTCCATGTCGATGAGGTCAAATGAGTAAATTGATTTTGCAAGTGATTAGAGGTTGATCTGAATTTTGACTTTTATCTTGACGTTATTAGTATTGTATTGGATAAGTGGGTAATTACAAATCGCTAGCTGATCATACCATTTATTTGAGCTAAATAAATTTTCATCGTTCAATAATTTTAGAAAAAAATACAAGAGAGGGACTTTTTTTTTTTTTGTTTTGTATACGCGGGAAATCTTAATCTACCTAATCCTAGACAGATGTGAAGTAGCTATTATATGAGAGAGACAATTCATGTAAAATTCATGGTTGTACTAAACTCTTATAAAAAATACATTCTCGATGGATCGAACACAAGATAGATACAAAACAGCAATCATCTCTTGCGAGATGAAACCATTCGACTACATACCTTGGGTGCACAAGAGAGGAACTCATGTTAGAATATTGCATATTTTATATAATTACAAATAAATGAATATATAAAAGATGAATAATAAAAATAATAATATAATGTTAAAATAGATAATTTGCTGGCTATATATTAGAGTTTTTACAACTAAAATTTTAATAAAATTATCTATTGTTCTGTATATATATTAAAAATATTATATAATTATTTCAATCGATCAATTTTTCAAAGTTATATTATAAAATAAATGAAGAAAAAATTTTAAAATATCAATTTATAAAATTGAGTTTCTTTTAATAAAAATAAAATTACTTTTTAATCTCTAAATTTTTTTTTCCCAATTATAACTAAATCACAAAAAAATTTAGAAAGAAATAGAAAAAGTCATATGTAGTAAAAAAAAAAAAGGTCACACCAAACCTACAATCAAAATGAAAAAAAAAACAAAAGCACATGTAATATGATTACTAAAAAACCTGCGAATGATAATAAATTAGCCGACTTGATTATTTTGAAAATAATGATATCAGAGAATCATAACCAAATTGGACCTATAAATTAATATTTATAATCTGAACAATCTTATAAACCCAACCATCATGACAAAGTAGGATTCCAAATTTTGTCCCGGCAAGAAAAATTATTAATTATTAATATTCTAAAATTAAAATACAAAAAAGCCCTTGTACCACTCATTTCCTTCAAACTTCAAAGCATTGCCTTCACGTCCGGATGAATTCTATAAGCACAAAGCAAATTAAAGTGTTAAACCATAAACCAGTTACTTGTCCGAAAAAAAAATATAAAAAACAAAAACAAAGCCTAAATGTATCATTCTTGGTATCTCTTTGGCTTAGTGCACCTATTGATCCTATGGAGTTCAACACTGAATCGGACCGTCCAAGCCATTCGGCAGCTGCCTCCGATTCAGTCCAATCCAACCGACTGCATCCTCAACAACGCTTACGGTAAAAGGGGAGATAGAAAAGATTATCATGTTTCAAATGTTTCAAAAGGTTACGTATTTTGCAATAACAAAATTGGGTTGATTTGTCTTTAATGAAGCATGTCAAGGATGTTTGTGAAAATTGTATAGTTGGAATTTGGAAAACAACATCGAGGTTCTTTTTCTAAAGGAAGGTAAAAAAAAAACTACAATATCAATTGAGTTAATTCATACAGTGTGTGGGTCAATGGCCACTCTTTCTCTAAATGACAACAGGTACTTTGGTGTCTTTATCGATGATTTTTATCAAACGACATGGGTCTATTTTGCTAAGGAAAAGTCAAATGCATTGTCAATTTTCAAAAAATTCAAGTCTTTAATTAAAAAGCAAGTGGACAGCCTATGAAAGTGTTGCGGATAGATCGGAGTGGTGATATTGTATCATAGGAATTTGACAAATTCTGTGTTGAATCATGCATTCAAAGACAATTAGTAACCAGCTATACTCTACAACATAACAAAGTTGCTGAGCAGAAAAATAAAATGCATGCTCAAAGCTAAATATCTGTCAAATAATTTTTGGGTAGAAGCAATTTACACAGCAACTTATATTCTCAACCAGATTCCCACAACAGCACTGTCTCACCAAACACCTTTTGAAACATGGTATGAGTGGAAGCCTCAAATAACTCATTTAAAGGGTTTCGGTTCCATTGCTTATGTGCATATTCCTTCTAAAAAAAGCACAAAGCTAGATGGCAAATAGAGTAAAATACATTTTTATGGGATATTGCATTGAAAATAAATGCTACAGATTTTTGTAATTCTCTTATCAAAAAATTACTAATAAATCGTGGTGTGGTATCTGATAAAAAAAAAATGCTTGAAAATGGGATGAGGCACAATATTGTCCAGGTTCTTTTTTGAAAGATAATGATTAAGGAGAAAATCTATTGGTGATGGGTGATGACAACAATAATGACTCCAATTCTTTTAAATCACAATCCAGCTCAATCAACCTATTTTAATTCATCAAGTTCAATATGTTTTAACTCTTCTCTTTTTCTGAAAAATTCACCGCAACAATAGAGGAGTTTGACAGAAATTTATGCAACTACAAAGAGAGAACAAATTGCAAAAGTGCAAAATTCAAGTTTATTTGAAGTAGCAGTTAAATTCAACTATTGGCCTCTCTTTCTATGAGACAACAGCAATATTTGCTAACAAGTTTGGAAATTTTATCCGTGATTTAAAGAAATTAAGAGACATTAAACCAGAAAACTTTTGTGGGTTGGATAACTATAAGGGATTTCTAATACGTTTCATTAAAGGTTCGCAAGCTTATTATCTCGGGCAATCTGTGGATTCTGTCTTTGTTGATTTCAACTATTATCGAGCAGATGATGCATCCGCTCAGAGATTAAGTCAAGCTGTGTGGGAAGAAATGGAGCAAATGGCATTCTTCAAATATGGAGCTAAGCCTCACTGGGCTAAAAATAGGAACTTAGCAAGTTAGCATTCTTAAATGCACAGCAAAAGGATGCAAACTTTAACAAATTTCTTTTTGTAAAGAAACAACTGGACCCTCAAAACCTGTTCTTCAGTGAATGGTCCGATGAGATCGTCCTTGGTAAAGAAGCACCGAAATTCGATGGACATGCATTGGAATTAAAGGACAGTGCATTTATTCAGGAGACGGGTAATGCAGCCCAAGTGAAGGGTATTTTTGCAAACCGGGTCTTGTTTACACTGAAGCTAGAGTCTGCAGGAGTTCGTCATCACCATCCTTCGATCATGATCGGTTAATATGTTAGGTTAGATTCCGTAAAAGTAATTTTATTATTATTTTAGATAATAAAAATTTCCACCTATCAAATCATGGTGTATTATTTATTTATTTTCATTTTAGATATCTAAGGATTGCTTTCAAAAACTATGTAATTAAATACAATCGTATAATATTAAAGTCATTTGAATAAAAATTCTATATCTTAATTAATTGATATAATTATTTATTATTATCGTTATAATCTCTTAATGAATAACACGTAGAGATTATATTTTTTGAGATGCAAATTTTATAAATATTTTATTATTTATGTAAAAGGATGGATTTAGGTTTACACCCAACCCCAATTGATAATTGAAATTAAAATCACAAAGATATAAAAAACTCAAAATGATTGTTGGAATACCACACTTGCTGAAAGAATAATAATTCAAGTTGATATGATTTTCCTTCCATCTCGTCATTGATCTGATCTACAGACCAATCAATATGATGCACATCAACTTTCAGGAAAAATAATTCTTGCTGTCATTCACCAAGAAATTTGGTCTTTTGGATATATAAGTGTCAAAGCATCAGAAAAACAAAATGATTATGCCCTTTGTAAAATGCACCATCTATCAGTAACCATATATGTATATAAAGTTATGAACTGAAATCTTGTTATCGTTTTTAATTGAAATAATAATTTCCGGTGAAAAGAGAATTTACATATTAATAATAAGATGCATGAAATTACTGTTTTCTTGTTTGTTGCTCTTCAAATCTATATTATACAATTCGCTGTTTATGTGGTCAATGCTAGGAGACGCTCAATCTGGCTAGCAACTTCTGAAACAAAAATGGGTTTATTTTTTGGTTGGTTGAAAAACATGTACATAATATACACTTATGTTTGAAGGGCTACACAATATTTTTATATTTATATTTGGCCGAACTTCTGTTGAAATTAATATAGTTGGTGGGATAGATCGAAACTGAAGCATGCAGTTCCAGAAAGAAATTAAAATCCAGATATAATCATTAATGAAAATGAACCCATGCAAAGCATTTTATTTAATTGATTTGTAGGGTTTATTGGCCAATAATAATAATAATAATAAATTATGAATTAATGAACCATCAAACCAAAGTCAATTTATACATATCGACCTATATCTATATAACTAGCTATTATCCCATAAACCTAACAACGTATAGACGCAGCTAATGCGTGCCATTTTTGAAGTCACTTGCTACGTCTTCAAATTCAATCAAACATCCCCACTGAATTGATCACTTCTAAAAAAAAAAAGTTTGGATCAAACCACGATATCTATCTAACTATAGGTTTCGGCCCCCCAATTAAGTTTTCATTAGTTGCTACGATTGGCGTGTAGAGTTCCCGTATGTGAAGGAAACAATAACAGTATTGTTATGCTATGCTATGAAAAGTTCAGAAATTACTTTGTTGGATATTCATATATAGATATCTATCAGTTGTAAATTATTTAATCAACCTTGATGGTGGGAATTAATGAACAGATATTGAGTATTAAATAAAGGAGCAGAGGTTGATAGAGATGGAATGGATGGTTTATTGGATTGATATCATGGATGATGACTATGTGATATGATCTTCTCATCATCTAAAAAACTTAATTTATAGATTAGTGTTGGGTTTGGAGGGTATTTCTAGAATGTCTACTTTGATCAGAATAACGAGGAAGAAGAGAGATCAGCAGGTGACAAAACTAATGGTCAGGATTTTCTTTCAAGTTTATGTGAGTCGGGACATATTAATTGGCGGACTCTTTCCATTCCATGCATCTCAGATGCAGTCAATTAAAACGGTCAAGGATGAATGATATTGATACCAAATATTATGATATGATAGGTTACCGTATTATTATATTATGTCTTTGTGCAATTAAGAATAAAATTCAAAAAATGCTTCATATCGTCAACTTTTAATAAAATTTATTTATTTTTCCATCAATATTTACGGGTCATCAACATAGCCTATGCCTATGCATGAATCACTTAAAAATATATAATAACGTAAAAATAAAATGCTTTATATATTGTCTTGGAAAATAAATACCCATTTCAAAAATTATTTTATGGAGATTCAAGAATATAATTAATATGAAAAACATATTCATAGCACTCTAAATTTTAATTATTTGGACTTTTGTCACCCTAACCCTAATCTTTGTTAAATAATATTATTTTACTTTTACATTCAATGGGTAGTTTTCATCCAGATTCTGAAACACCAAACTAAACATCTATTTTGTATTGAATTGACTTTGATTAAATACAATAATAAAGCCCTTAAATTGCGCAACTAACTGTGGAAATTGTTAAACAACATGTACTTATTTACTCTTTAAAAAAATAAACTAACTTTTTTTTTTCTTTTAGTATTGGTCAATGAATAATGTGATATGTATCCAATTATTATTTCAAGACAAAAATTCCAAAGAGGCATTGAACAGTATGAATTATGTGATATATATCTGCATAATTATAACTTCCTGTAACATATTGATCAAAGAAAAATCATACTATATTTAAATATAAGATATTTTGCTCTTTTCACAATTTGATATCTGATACTGCCTTATTTGAGCTTTAGAATGCCTCGCTGCACCAAGTTTTGACTCTTAAATACTACAACAAAGTATTATCAACTACAGGATGCCCTGTGCTTCATTTTTCTTTTTAGTTCCTCATTCCTGCTCAGGGATGTTTGGGGCAAACACAAAACGCTGAAGTAACAAACAAGCCATTCTAACTTAAGGATCATCCAGAGGCTTTTACACAACCTCGTACAGTAACAATACATAAACATACAACGCCAAGTAAAAAAGAACATACATTGAACCATCTTTCATTCTGGAAGGTCAAGGTATATGTAAGGTATATACAGTCCATACCCTGCCCATAGAACATTCTCCGTAGCCAGCCTTTGGACATGAAAAGTGCCCATAGGATTGAAGTAGGAATACTAGCTATTTAACCATCAGCTTGTATGCCCCATAGCACTATAATCTATCGGATGTTCCATAATGCTTCTAAGTCCTCATTTTGCAATAGCTAACAAGACTTTTCAGACTTTACCTGCTGACAAGAGAAAAAAAAAATTGAGCAACTTGCAAAAAAAGGCATTTTAACAAATTTTAAAGGTGGACACTAATAAAATTGTTAAATTCATCAAAGAGGTGAGTTTCAACCTTTCACAGAAGTAAGCTTCCTTTGACGCTTGCGCCCATCCAATTTGATTGAGCCAGATCTATTCTCAGATAAAACTCGTTTCCTAAATTTTAGGTCTTCACCTCTAATCATGTATACATTACCAGCTCCTGGCACACTAAAATCAGCAGGATTTCTGTTAACACTGCAGATTTCAGTCTTGGAACTGCTTTTTGAAGGCAAAGCCCTGCCAGTAATATTTTGGGAGTCCAACTTTTGCTTTGTTGCATTTTCCATAACAGGGAATTGCAAGGGGGGCACTATAGAATCTGAAGAGCCTAGTAACATTTTCTGCATGTTATGAACGTGAATAGATCCATGATTTGTGCCTGAACCACCACTTAGGAAGATTGATTGCTGAGATCTATGGTCTTTATTTTGTGAAGATGAATTAAAGGCTTTTGCCTTGTCTCTTTCCTGAGAATTCATGGATCCATGATTTGTACCTGAACCACCACTTACAAATGCAGACTGTTGAGATCTATTGTCCTTATTTTGTGAAGGAGAATTAGAGGTTTTTGCCTTGGCTCTCTGCTGAGACTTCACGGATGGTTGGCCTGTAAAACCAGTAGTCTTCTTGACAACTTTATCATGTTGAAATGAAAACCCAGAAGCATCAACTGTTTGAATAGCAGGAAAACATTCACGATAATTCTCTAAAAGGTGATTTTTGCCATCATAATCATATGATGGGGGTTTGGTACTCTCAATTCTATATCCCCTAGATGGCTGGCCAGAAAGGTCCTTGAAACGATTATCATGACGAAAAGGTCTCTTCAGGAACTTGCGGTTCCCATCAATATCAATCGGTGCACCTGAAGGCAATCCCGCATCCATGAGGCTAAGTAGATGCATTGCTGAAATGGTTTCATTCGAGTATAGATCCAAAGACCCCATTCCACTATGCTTGCAAGCAAATGGATATTCTGCATGTGGCCTGCCGACAGATTCAGAGTCAAAGGTCCTCCTATTATGCTTTTCAATATTGCGAACATCTACATTCAAGAAGTTCAGATTATGATTCCCATTCCCCTTCCCCTTGTGCAGACTAGGGCAATGTGGAAGCATATCTGTGTTGGTAGATTGACTTGGATGCTTTTGAGAGGTATTATAAATAAATGGCATGTGACTTGGTAGCATGGATGACCAAAGATGAACTGCTTCTTTACTCTGTTGCGGAACACTCTGGCACGAGTTACAAGCTCCCAGAGTCTGCAAATTAGTTCGAGTGGTCCTGTGCCCCAGTATATTCCCAATCCATTGGCAATTTTGAGAACTGCTATGCTTACTGGAATTTGTATCAGAAAATTTGATTCCATTCAGTGTTTTTTCTTGACACTGAGGAAATGACACAAACCTTGCAGAGGCATAGGTTTCCTCCAACGGGCTCAAGTTGAAACGGTTTCTACCAATATGAGAGAAGCAATCAATTGACTTTTGTTTACTAGTTCCTTCATTTTCAGTTCTTTCCATCTTGCCATTTCTACCATGTTTAGCTTGAAGTTTTGGTTTGCAAGCAGTCTCATCTAACAAAAATCTTAACTCCTCTTTTGCATGTATGGGAGCACTACTGCTGTTAACAGTAGTTTCTAGTGGTCTTTCATTTTCACCGTCAGGAAGACACCTCTCATACTGATTCTTTGCCATGAGTTCAACAATTTCCATGGGAATGTCATCAGGAACTCCCTGTTCAAACACCTTATCAGCTTGTTGTTCACTGGGTTTCAAGGTCAAAGCTGAATGTTCCTGTATTTCTATAGATTTCCCATTGTTGCCTCTATTACAAAAACCCTGCAAAAAATAGTTATTATTATCTCAGCACAAAAGTGAAATGCAAGTGCTAGACAATGCCAATTCCACAGAGACGACAGGAGAATCCAGAAAGGTAGAATGTTTATATCAACATGCATATGCCTACTGTATATAGAGAATACAAAAAATGCTGATACAAGTTAAACAAACAGGACTTCATAATTGAGCCACAATCACAATAATCAACAGTACTGAAATACTAAATTTTGAGGGTTGTATGTTTCAGCTTGTAACTGGGAAAATATAGTTGCTCCAAAGTTTTGGTGGGTTTTGCACTCCAACAGTCTTTGTGGACTTCGTATCCAATGAAAACTTCAATATTAAAAAAAAAACAAAAAACATACTGGCAAAAGTCACTCATCATTAATTATATTCTGAGCATTGACCAATAACTATATAACTTAAACTAAAAACATTAGCTATAGCCTATAGATTAGCAAAATAGAACTTAAGAAAAACAAATAGCAAAATTCCTTCCACAAATGTACTACATGAAAATGGAACAAAAATATAGTGCAGCAACAGCAAAAAGACAAGGAAAGCCCATACCACTGGCTGCATCCAAGAATGGCCCCCAGCTTCCACCTGAGACATGGACTTCTGTTTATCTTTCAGGAAAGACATTCTATAGTTTTCTCTACTGAGATTACAATGTGCTCCTTTCTGAAAACACGCATCTGCTTCAGATTTAGAAAGACAATCAGAATCCCCAACACAGTTTCTCTCGATATCTTTCCCCATGACCCCATTTTCTTTTGAACTACCCGCTTGCCAAGGAAATTGCCTATATTCAAGTGGAGAAATATATTTTCTATCACATCCTTGTGCGGAAAAGTAGCTGTTTAGAGAAAGATCCAACCCTTTTCCAGTAGTGGCATCTTGTGATGATTGAAATGGAGAAATTATTGAGTGCATTTCTTTGATCTCTACATCTTTTCCTGTCGTTGGACATTCTCTGAGCATGCCACTCCAAGGAATTAGAGAAGCCTTCACTTCATCAAATTGAGGCATCTTGCTTTTCTTCTTATACATACTAGAGTCCCTCTCTGTCTTCTGACGAGGCAAAGGAAAAGGATACATTCCCCTGCTTGTAACTTCAGTTTGTGCAGATCTGAACAAAACAGCATCAGTAGCACTGACCTTGTTAGCATCTGCGGTTCTATTTTGAATATCTTCTGGAATGTTTTCTCCAGACGGTGCCAAGGACAAAAATTCATCAAGAACCAGGCTTTTATTTTTCTTTTTACCAATATAACTTCTATCAAACCTAAACTGATTTAGTGAGCTTTTTATACCAATTTGTAGGTCTACAACAGCATCTTCTTCGGTATCCGAAGTTCCAAGTGCACCAGGGATTTTAGCACTTTCGTTGCAGGTTCGATTTTTTTTATGCAAATTATTTGAGCTTATTTCTAAAGGAACCTGTTCTTCATCATGAGAGAAATTCCCTTTCTTATTTTGATCCAAATCCCTAGTAGTATCTCCTAAGAGAGCCACCGGGACTTGGAGAGCAGAGAGTCCATCCATTCCTGCAGATGAATTGGGAATAGAATTGGAGGGAGAATTCACAGTCCTAGTAAGATTGGCTTTAGCATCTCCATTTTCAGCCAATAACTCAGTCAGCAGACGCACCTTTCGAGTTTTTCTACGATACGAACCACTAGAGTTATCATGATGATGATCCTGGAGATCATTTCCAGACAAAGTCTCATCACTTTCAGATGATGCATTATCACATGTATCTAGTTCAGGAGAAGAATGATTGATTGTAAGACTCTTGGCAGCGTCAAGCACCTCATCAACCATACCTACTCTAGGTGTCCCACAAGCAATCATTATCTGAGGATGTCGTTCTTCAGCAGAAGATTGCTTTCCTGTCTGACAAATTTCAGAAGAACTCTTAAACATGCATTTGAATTTTTCATTAGCTAGTTCCGTGTCAGCAGCTTCATGACTTCCCCAATCAGACCCGTTGCAATTTGTCTTGTGGGGTACTGTTTTGTAAATCAGAAATATTATTATAACAACAATTGTACTTCGATCTTCAGTTTAGAAGTAAGGTAAATGGTCATGTAGCTTAGCTGGTTTACTATTCATAATAATTTACCTATATCAACAGTCTGACGTCTTCCTGTCATTAACCCAGAATTGGCACTTGTTATAGCACCAGCCGATTTGGGAACTTCCAGATTCATCTTATCTACTGGAGCAATCTCATGCCCTGGAGAAACATAAGAATTGGAAAATATACTCTTAACATAGTGAAGGCAACATCATAATAAAATGAAAATAGGATTGAACTATACCTATGAAGGGAATGTTTATGGACCCGTTTTTCTTTCCATTCTTATATGATGAAGGGCAGCAGTCATTGACATTCAGGTCAACTATACTCACACCAAACTTTCTTCCTTCAACAATGTTCAGGTTCGGAACTTGCTCAAAATCTGATTGCATCATTGCAGCATCACCAGGTGAGGACACATGGGAGCAAGTCCGAGTGGATTTAAATCTAGTACTTCCACAATAATTAGGGCATTTTCCACAATTATAAGTGTTAACTTCAGCACTCATATCCTGTAAGCAGTTTTGGCAATGCCACCATCTAAATTTTGAAACATGTAAGGGAGGAAGTGTACATATCTCCTCCTCAGGTTTATTATGGTTACCGTCTAAAGCAAATGGCCAACATAGCTTCCAGTTTTTCTTGCGAACTTCAGACACAAATCCGCTGCACTCACAACAAATAGAATATATGAAGATACTTCCAATCCAACATACCATGCCAAACAAAAAACTAATCTGATATGTTATCCTCTCCTTGAATAAATTAGCAACTTACTTATCTGTAATTTGGATTTTTTATGACAGGCTTGCTGCCAACAAATTAGTCCATAGCTCTCAATATTGCATTTACATTTAAAAAAAATCTCCATCCATTAAAAAAGAGCACGACTCAAATAACATTATCAGTAGATATCCAAAACACAATCTCAAACTTCCACACACACACCAAAAATGCATGCAAGTTTCTGTGCCTGCTTGCAACACACATACAATTCCATGAGCATGCACTAATTCACAGCACATACACAACACATAATTGCAAATAAAACTTTGGAGTCATAATAAATTGAAAGTTCAAGCAAATCCTACAAGATTATTACATAGTTGTAAAAATGCTCACCGTATAGAAAAATGCTCACACTTTTCTGCATCAGTTTCATTGTTACTAACAAGATCTATGGATATTGAATCAATCTTAATGGATGATCCCACAGATTTTGAGACAAGATCAGAGTCACAAGCCCGATGATTCTCCTCCCCCGGAATACTCTTCTCCATGTTATCAGCAACTGATGCCATAACCCACAGCTATTCAGTTTCCTATTGCACACAAAATCTAACTTCTATTTAGTGACAGCATTATCATATGTAAATTTAAGCTGCAGTTGAATGAAATCAGTACACATGGAAAGCAACAGCAGACATCTTAATTGTAACAAGGTACACAACGAGATCTAAAGCAAGGTATCAAACAACAAAATATGAATCTATGCACTTCGAGGAAGTCTAAAGCATTAATTCTAATAGAAAGGGAAAGAAGTTGAGACATCTGTATTTAGTGTAATGACACATAAAATAACAACCTCTACCATAAACAAAGCACATAATATTCAAGGGGAAAAAGATTTGAAACCCTAGTTTTCGAAGAAATCAAACATGAGCATGTTTGAAGTCACTACTTCCATGCTTTAATCACCTGATTATAAACCATGTCGCCAAAACCGGCCAATCTAGACGCAAAGTAAATCATAAAATGACAGCTAAAATGAAGCCTAAATTAGGGTTGCGTTGGCTGAAACCATAGACTTTGGTACAATACGAAAAGCTGTGTTAATACTCTCCATATAAATTATACAAAACAAACCCACTTCAAACCGACCTCCGAAGACTTTAAGTACATAGAAAAATCAGGTGCATCAATCCCTAAGTAAAATATTTAGGGTTTATTTGGTTTCAAATTGACAACCAGTGAACAGTTACCACCCCTTGTAAGACGACAAAACAATCAAAATAATACATAAAATATAGCAAAAGTGAATAGATTCATTAACAAAACAAAATCAAAATAAGAAAATACAAAGTAATGGCCGAACTTGACGTACAAAATACAGTAAAATGACCCAAATATCACACATAAACAAGCTGAAACCCAGAAAAAACTCATTCCAATCTGCACAAAAACAATCAGAAACGCATAAAACAGAGCAGAAACGATTAATTAGGGTAAAAAACTTACTTTATCTGAGTTGACTAGGAGTCAAAACCATCTGACATCGACTTGGCTTCGATTCTTCACGGCAACAGAAAAAAATGGTATTAACAGATAGACCATTTCTCATAGAAAAAGAAGATATGAGCAGTAACAAGAGATTCGAAGCTCGTTGAGTAGAATTAGAGTGTGAAGTTTGAGGAAACCCTAACTTTCGAAGGAGAGGTTTTCAATTCTTTAGAGAGAGAGATTGAAGAAAGAGAGAGAGAAAGAGCTTATTATCGTTTGTCCTTGGAAGAAGGTTTTGTTGTATTAAAATCATCAAAATAACCATGACATGCCATGTCACAAACTCATGTGTGTTCCATTTGTAAAATACATCCATCCATATGGATATACATATATACTTACATGTCTATATAGAAAGAGAAACTGCTAAAGTTTGTGCGAGGAAGTGTAAAGAACCAATGGAGTGTACCCACGTGTTAGGAAGGTGCGGTTCTTATCACAATCCATTGAGAAAGGAAACCCTAGAGGAATAGTTGGAAGTACTATTCACCACGCGTCATTTACACGCTCTGTTTGGAAGGAGAAATTAATAGTTCCTGTCATGTCATAGGGATCCAAAATGCCTTAGCACATACATGGGTTGTCATTGGATAGTATAATGCACTCGCGTTGCAAGAGAGTAAAGTTAGTTCGACATAAAACCCTAAGTTATTTTTCTGGCAGGTAATGAGATGGAATGTATTATGTAACCCTAGCTAATTTTAATAAATATATATCTAAAAAAATAATCTAACCCTAGTAGTGTGTGGGCTGGCAGCGTTGAGTTGAGGAGAACAATAACGCATCAAATTGTAGCCAATCAAGGAAATGCCACCCTACCTGGATAAGACAAAGCTATTTGATTTAATTGTTTTTCTTTTTGGGTTTGCTTTGCTTAATAAATGTAATAAAAGAGATGACTTAATAACTCGATACCATCATGTCACCCTCCCAACATTTATAATCCAGTGAATGCACTAGCTGTTATCATTGACATCAAAACTTTAAACTCCCATATGCCAATTCTCTCTGTGGAGCATGTAATGGATATACAGATAGACTAAGAAGGGTTAATTTTGTTGAATAAGTGTATTTTTCTGAATTATATTGGAATGATTTACAGTAGATAAAGTTGATATCATTTGTGGGACTTTGTTGCAAGAGAAGATTATTTTGTGGTTGAAATTTCTATCGTGTCACTAACTAACAGACTATCCATATAGTTTGTTGATGATGGTGTCAGGGCACTTAATATTTTTGGAGGCGGTTGACAGAATATTGGGTATCAACTTTTAAAAATTAATTATGATTATTTTAGTAAATTAAGTTTAATATAATTTAGATTAGGGGCAATTCCAAATTCCCCCCTTATGTTTACCCAAAAAACAATCACCCCCCTCCCCTCCTTGTTGGCAAAATCCCATCCATTCATTTTTTGTAATTGATGGCTTAGA
>JAVXUL010000019.1:10404468-10422724 GCA_035590515.1 Trichilia minutiflora
ATTTTAAATATTTTATTATTTATATATTATTAAAAATTTTATTTTTACGTTCTAATTTTTTAAATAAAAAACGATTTTAATTAAAATCGTAATTTTAATAACCTTGATTTTAAATATTTCAGCTCAATCACGACGGTCCACCGCTACTTCAGTGACTGATTCTTTGTTTTTGGTTGTGATAGGTTGTGTGTTTCCCAAATTATAGACTTCCTTAATTTTTATTTTTTATTTTTTATTTTGTATTACTTGCTCTTTTAGGATTTGGTTTTATACTTCTCACTACCATATTTTGACCATCTAGCTAATGAATTCAATAAAACATAAGGTTTGAGTACTCTTTTGGACGATAGTTCAATAATTGTGAAAAGATATATCAATTTATTTTTTAAATAGTATAAAATATAAAAATTTCAAGCCACTAATTTTATGTAATTTAAAAATAAAAAGAATTGATAATATCAAATATTATATTGTATTTTCAAGATATAATATAATATACATAAGATGTAATTTAAACAATATTTAAAAATATAAAACACAAAACTTACATTAAATAAATTATTGTTTATTTTTTATTTTAAATAATTTAATAATTATATTGTATGTAATTAATGAGTTGAAGTTTACTCATTGAGTGTTGTAATATACATATAATTAAACGTGGAGTGTTCTATTTCAACTTTACACGTGGAGCGTTATTATTACCTTTATTTTCATAATATTACTGTGTTTTCAATCATAATTTTTTAAAGGTTTCAAAGTTTCTTATCGTTAAAAAAATATAAAAGATGTTCGTCAACGTCAATCTACCGCCATAGTTTTAACTCTAATGGGCCCCATACAGATCATCCATTTAAAAACTTTCAAAGACGCCCACTAATCTCCAAATACAACATTCAATAAAGAATTTCAGGTTTCAAATTTTTACGACGCCTGGTTTTGGATTTACTATTGATGCTATCACTATCAGATTAACAGACAGATCCAAAACAATCAAATATCATCCGTTCATTGAAACCCTTAGGTCAAAGTCACAGCTTCTCTGGCCGTACACGTGTCCAACTACACACAGGAAAACCATGGCCTTTCTCGGTTCCATTACCGCCAAATTCCATTCCCCTCTCTTTCCTTGAAGAAACCTAAAATATCGGAATCCAACGGTTCATAGACACTCAACACTCTTTTATCAAATCTCATCCTTCAAACAAATTATTTCAATTTCACCCGTCCGATCATTCAACGCTCCCATCCAACGTGAAATATTCATCAAAATTCAATTTCAAAGTGAGCGAGAGGGAGGCGAGCAGCAAACAAAAGCTTTAGCCCCGTAGGCATCAAGATTGCAGCCTAGATTCCGTAAATTTCCATCAAGTTCTGCGCCGCCGTGGATGGAAAACCGAGATTAAAACGAAGCAGCGTTATCGAATTTCGCTCGTGCCTCTAAATTTTTCTACGTCAAAAAAAAAAAAATCTCTCCTTCCGTTGTCCGTACGAATCGGCGGCTTTAGATTCAGGTCAGTTCGCTGACTCTTTCGGTTGATCGACTTCAGAGTTTAGCGACTACAGAAGAAACAAACGACATTGTTTACCTGTGATGAAAGGCAGATTTTTGGAGATAACTGCAGTGACGAAAGGCAGATTTTGGATTTCATTTTGTTAAATGTCATCTCTGTTTGTCTAAATTGTTTAGACATAAATGGAACAAGGTGAAACGATTTCTGATTTTACGCCCAAGAAATTGGCGAGGCAATTGGATTTCTCCGGATGCCGAGCATCAGTCAACGGCACATTGCCAGAGCAGTTGACGAAGTCACAGTCACAACAGTCACAGACTCAATCGCATTCACTGTTACAGCCTCCGAAATTGCAGCAGCAAGTGCAATCGCCAGTAGCATCACAATCACCATCGCCATCGCCATCACCATCACTTGTACCCTTGCAGTTGCTGCCACCGTCACAGCTGCAATCTTCGCATCCACAAGTGCAACCACAGATAAAGTCACCGCCACAGGCAATGCCGCAATGGCAATCTCGACCGCAGCAGGTGCGAATGGTTCAGCGGGTGCCACACCCGGTTCATAAACTTCCGCTACCGGCACTGCATACGGTGTAAGTTTCCTAGCAGTTTCTCTTTCAACGATCAGTTTTGTGGTCAATTATTTAGTTTAGGGATTAAAAACTTTGGGTTTATTGAATTAGTTTTGAATAAACTGTTAATGTATACGGTTAAGGTCAGAGATATTGATGTTAATGGGATTTTTTAAATCTAAATGGTGGATAAGTCAAATTTGTTATTGTTTCCTGGATTCGTTTTGAATTTATGTTAAATTGATTTACAAATGAAACTGATAACTTAATGAAAGAGAGATATATAGATTAGTAATGGTAAAATTGAACACGATGAAGGGTCCATGGAATTTCATAGCCAAGAGCTAACAAGATCGTTAGTAGCTTTCTGGTTGCCATTGATTGGATATATCAATTTGAAACAAAAATTGACCTATTTATTCGCCGCCTTTCATCTTTCCTCCATGGAACAAATGAACAAGGAAACCAAGAACCTGCAGTTCCCTTTTTGAATACCACCCTCATTTTCCCCGGAGTGAGTTCTATTATTTTCTGCTTTATTAAGGGATTTCTGTCTTTTGCTCATCTTGTCTCCTATATAGGGTACATCTATAAGTATGTGTCCAATAAATCTGTTGGGATAACTTAAATGATACGCTGGTACATATAGCACACCATGTAGTCAGTTATAACAAGGACATTGACACTTTTTTGTGCAATGTTATAGGAACACGAAGTACCCATAAACATTAGCTGTAGATACTCATGTTTATTGTGCACTGGCAAGAGAAGTTTTGGAGGATTTGGGGTATATAACTTTCTCTTTTTTGTTTCTTTTTAAATTCTTTGCCATTTTGGTGGGATATTTGTTGTGATTGGTACTTCCTTTAGCATTTAATATGCACATTCATTTTTTTGTTATTAATAAGCAATCTTAGAAATTTATTACCCTGGTTTTGCCTATATATCAATAATGTTTGTGTGTCTTGGTTTGGAGGATTTATTTTTGTGTATTTTATAAGCATGAGTTTTGGCTCACCTTCATCAATGATGGTTTTGTTTCTGTAATTTAATGAAGTTTGAAATTGGTAGAGATGTTTGTATATTGCATATGAATACAATGAATTCATCTTTTAACCCTCACACATTTTGTGTTTTTTTCCCAGAAAGCAAGAGTCCCCTAGATCACGACCATGGGGTAACCCTGAAGCAAAAGATGGTACTCCAAAGAAACAAAAACAGTGTAACTGCAGAAATTCTCGATGTTTGAAGTTGTAAGTAAAATGTCTTCCTTTGTGGCTTTATAACATTCCCATTAGTCTTTTCCACTATATTTATAACTGTTGATACTGCTTAGTGTATATCTGGATCAATATCTGCTCCACAATTCATGAGGCACATCTTAATTTCCAATTCAAAGAGAATTAATTAAATTAATTGCATGTGTTAGAGATGTCATTTTACCATATAAGCTGAAAAATACCTTTCATGTTCCTTTTTTTCTTGTGAGTCACCAAAAGGAGAGTTAAATTTCAGTTTAGCACTTTAATGTGTACTATCAATATCGACAAGCGGAGTTTTGAAAATGTTAGGTACTGTGAGTGCTTTGCTGCTGGAATTTATTGTGATGGGTGCAATTGCGTAAATTGTCATAATAATGTGGAGCACGAGGCTGCTAGACAAGAGGCTGTTGGAGCTACCTTGGAGCGCAATCCAAATGCATTCAGACCAAAAATTGCTAGTAGTCCACGTGGATCTCAGGATGCAAGGGTATGTGTTCTGACTCCAATGAGTTCTGAGACAGTATTTTCGGACATAGTAGAATTGTTAAGTTCTAAAGGGCTATTTCATTGTTTCTCATTAATGAATGACTAAAGGAAGCAGATGATTGTTACTGCAGAAGAAGGAAGCAGATGATTGTTACTGCAGAAGAATACTGCTTTTGATGAAATAAAACAAAAATAACAAATGTTTTCACAAAACCTATGTATTGGTTCATTTTTTTTCCTGGTGTATGATCTTCACAGTATTGCAACTTGAAATTAGCCATTCAACCATGATTTACTGTTATCTGTAATTGCATTTGGAGAAGCAGGAATGAGGGTGGGAAAATATATTTATTCATGAGAAAATTGGATTTGATTAGTTGTGTTCTAATGTTTGCTTTGATTCATCTGTTATTCTTATTAGTGGCATGCATTTAATGTGACCCAAAATAACTCCAGGAAGAAGCAAGAGAGGCTCAACTTGCAGCAAAGCACAACAAAGGATGTCACTGCAAGAAATCAGGGTGCCTCAAGAAGTATTGTGAATGCTTCCAAGCCAATATTCTATGCTCTGAAAATTGTAAATGTTTAGACTGCAAAAACTTTGAAGGAAGTGAAGAACGAAGGGCTGTCTTTCATGGAGATCATAATGCAATTGCCTTCATGCAAAAAGCTGCCAATGCAGCAATCAATGGGGCCATTGGATCATCTGGATATGGAACTCCTCTGACATCAAATAAGAGAAAAAGCAAGGAACTTACATTTGGTGTAGCTTCCAAAGATCATTCCATCAACAGGAATGCACAGTCACTACAGGTATTTCTTTTATAGCATGCTTAGAATATGTGTATTTATGGACAAAGACTGCCGATTAATTCAGTTTTACATATATGTAACTTTATATTTAAGGATGTTTTTCCCCATCTATATTGGGTTGTCTAATAGTAACTCCTATCATTTGGCTTAAAAATTCTTTTCCTTGCTGGTGATATTTGTATGAACATATTACTCTGCATTGTTCTTCTTTAGTCGCCAAGTGGTTTTAGCTCTGCACTATGACTTTTATCGGAAACCGGCTTGGAATTGATGCAGTATTTTAGTTCAGAATTTATGACACAAAATCTGGACGTTGTGGACCATAATATCTTTTATATGTCAGGGAAACCACCTACAAACTGCAGTCTCTTCTTTCCAGTCTGTCCCTGTTTCTCGCACTGCTAATGCAGCAGTACTCGGATCTGCAAAATCGGCTTTAAGGTAAGCCCTTTTTAATGGGAGTCATTCTTTTGCAACTCTATTCTTCATTTTCCTTTTAAATTCTAATTAGCATATCTACTCATGACTGAAGATCTCCTTTGGCGGACGTCCTCCAACCACAGGACATGAAGGAGCTATGCTCACATTTGGTCATAGTTTCATCAGAAGCTACAAAGACACTTACAGGTCTTGATTATTATAAAGAAATATAATATTTATTGCTTGTTTGTGCATTTTAGGCTGGTTTTAAGTTTTGGCAAAGGATATAGCTCTAAAGTGGCTATAATGACCTATTTTCTCCTATATGTTTCTTGGTCTATAATTGTGTCTCAATTGCATTGTAATGCTCCACTGCATAAAGTAGTTTTCTATAAGTGTAAAGAATTTGAATTTAATATTATAATTAAGACATTCACAGATAATCCGAAGACATCTATACTTAGATATTAAATATCGGCATCTCTCTCAAGAAAATAAGCCAAATGTGTAACTCAAGACTTAAACTCATTTACAAGTTCATTTACTTTGTACCGGCGTTGACATACATGCTGTACCTTGATATGAAATTCTCAAACTAATTTTGTGATAACTTGCTTGGTTTCCTTTGTAAATAATGTTTTCTTTTGCTATCTTTTTTTGCTAAAAGCTCTAGTTTTATTTATCGTTCTAATTTATCATGCCAGAAAATTTGGAATCTTATATTTGATTAATAGTTAAGTATTTTTGGCTTTTATTTCAAAATGTAGGATTCACAATTGAAATGCTGATACTGTGAGGTATATGATATTTGTACACGTTTTTATTTTCATTATCCATTTTTTTAACTTTGCTATAATATCCAGTAAAATTAGTTATAATACTCCCAATTTTTGCTTCTATACTCCTGAGGGGAGACATACAAGTTTAATAAGTAGGAATTTGTTAGACATTAGCAACTCAAAGCTTTGCCTTCGGCAATCTGTCAGTTCCTTAACACGTGGTTTTACATTTTCAACAAGTCACTAAGTCACTGAATAAGGGGTAAAATATACTTCACTTGTACCAGATAATAATATCTTTGGTTTCTGTATATACAAATCTGCAGAAAAAGTAGGCGAAACCGACAGGCAAGCAGAGAGGGAGGGTAGTAGAACTCCTATTGCTTCATCCATTCAGGATAGTGAAGACAGTAAAAAAGGAAATGCTGTTCCCAATGATGTCCTTGATGATCGTTTGAGTGGGAATCAAATGGATGTCGATGGAACCAGTGGTTCTGGGTCAGATGGTGGTGATTTGCTAAATGAAAGGCCATTGTCCCCTGGAACATGTGCATTAATGTGTGATGAAGAAGATACAGTGTTTATGTCTGCTGGGCCACTGTCAGGGTTTGCAAGCCATTGTAAAAACACTACCCAGAAATCTAGTGGGGATGAATCAACAAGGTTTTATGCAGAGCAAGAAAGGCTCATCTTGACAGGGTTTCGGGATTTTCTTAACCGGCTCATAACTTATGGGAGCATAAAAGGTAAGTTTCTTGTTTTTGTAATTCCAAATTTCAATTTAAATAATTTGTGAAGTTGAAAGGCTATTGGAGTTTTCATGATGGTTGAAAATCATTTCCCACAAGAGCCAACCGAAAACTTAGAGCTAGTTTGGGATTGCTATTGATTATAAATTAATCTACCTATGCTGTGCTGAAGAAATAATTAACTGGAAAGAGAACCAACCAATTAAGTGTCCGATAAACTCACTTGGTAACCTCTTACTGTTGTGATAATGCAAGACTAAATGGTACACATTGCTGGATTAAAATTGTTCTTACCTAAATGTTTTTTTGTGTGTGTATGTTATTTTATAATTTTTTTGCTTTGCCATCTTAAAATAATTTATATCAAAAAATAAGATTTTTCTATTATATTTTCAAGAAATTAAAAATATAAGAAGTAGAAAAGTAATAAAAAGAAAAGAAAACCTTATTTAAGTTTCAATGATTTTATTTTTTAATTAGAGTTGGAATTCAGTAATCATTTTAAGATTATTTTTGTTTTTATATAATTTTGATAAGATAATATTTGAAATTGTATATAAGGATATGACTTTTCAAGATTTTATTTTGAAAAGTAACTTCTTTTTTCATTTTTTGAGAGGCAAAACATAACTTCTTAAAGTTTATTTAAAATTTGGTGATTTTTCATAAATGAATTTTAAAAAATTTTACTAAATGCCTAAACTGACATTTAGCTGTTCAAAATCACTTTTAGCTCTTCCAATAGCAATCCTAAACGGGCTCTCACTATTTTCACATGTCTTCAGATTTTGTAATTTGTCATACTAATGTAAGAGGCATTTTCCTGGTGCTGAAATACTCTCTTTTCTAACCAATATAGTTTTGGTTGGCTTAAGTAGGCATTAGACTCTTGCATTATTGAACTATGGCTCCTGAGTACATTACTGCAGGAGGGAAATAGTTACTCATGTGACATATTAGGAATTTTGAAATTTTGATTTAGTAAATCATATAGAAATTAAGTCCTAGGGATCTGATTTTTTTTTTAAATTAAGTAGAAATGGAGCGCATGAAAATTATAATTTGCTTAAAACAATAGGCATTTGGGGAGCTTTCTGAAACGGAAGATGTTTTCATTTTCACCTTAGTTCTAGCGTTTCATATCTTTGGTTTTATAAACTAAAGCAATGAACAATGATTTCTTGTTGGATGTTCCAGAAACAATGTGTTCTCCTCTGGTCAAAAGTGAAACAAGAACCCAACAAAAAACTGTAGAAGATGTTGCTAGTGTGGTAACTGATACAAGGAGTTACAAGGAACTTTATGGCAATGACTCTACAAAATTTTCAGGTCCAACTTCTGTAAAATCATCTCGGACTGTCGATACAGTCACTGCTGCGCATAATAATGATCTTCCTATGAAGGTTGGCGTGCCCATTGGAAATGGAATGATGGATTCAAAGATTAAGAACTGTAACTAATGAGAAAGACATCACATCGTCATATCCATAAGATGTTGTAATCAACGATCTTTTGCAGTTCTCCGTGCAGCTAAAATTTTTTCCGAGAATCCTACATTAAAAAACGTTATCAGCCAACCTAACAGCAGTGCAAGGTGCAAGGAGACAGCCTAACGGCCAGCCTAATAATTCTTTCAGGCTGTCTCCTGCTGCTTCCTTTACTTGTGCAACAGTGCAAGGTGTAGTAAGGTATCATTTAAATCAATTTACCTGTATAGGGTTTAGTCACTAGCTTTACGTTCAGCCAAACTATTCCATATAAATTGCCTTCAAATTGCGTGATCTGTTACTTGGTAATTTATATTTATGTAATGAAAACCCCTGTTTGTTTAAGGTTTCCTTGCGAAGAGAGATTCTTTCCAATCTGTCATTCATTTTCATCCAATCAATTCTCCATGCTGCTTCCTCGCACTTTCGAAGCCTGATGTTTTCACTCAAAAGTCAATAGTTGTCTAACCTCGTAGAAATTTCCTTCAACCGTCGTTTTCTGATTGCTTTTAATTCAAACAAAAACGTGCACTCTTTCATGGTATGCCTACGGGACTTTTCATTGATGATTGTTCAGGGCAACCATTACTGAGTACAAAGCATGTCATAACCATACTCGAATGGGCAACGGTTACACTAAACATTCTCGTGATGTTGGTTGGTTGAGATAATAATTTTTTTTCTTCTTTAAATTATACACAGATTCTGAAATTAAATCTTCATAATAAAGCTCAGAATGTTCATTTTCAAAAAACGGAAACACCAGCAAGATTGTCTAAAACATGAGAAAAGAAAAAATCGTGGACCGCGTTCTTCTTGTCTGTTTGATATGATTAATTAAATTGCCGCATTTTTTTCATGTTGACAAATTTTTTTCGAAAAATATCTTGAAGAACACTAAATTCTTTTCTAGAAGGATGAAGTTTGCACCTTCTTTCTCCTTCACACCCAAACAATAATTTTCTAATCCGATCCATATACATCACGGTAACAAAATCAATAACGCATGTGCGACGATTAAATTATTTCTCACATGCTCCGGACGCGCCAAAAAAGTGCACGTGTGAGTATAAATGCAGCATCCATCAAAACAAAGCATTCACTGACGCTAGGCGAACAAAAATGGAGAAAGAAGAGACTGTTGGGATTCATGCCGAGAAGATTCTTGATCTGAATTTCTCAAAGTTCTGCGAAGCAGACGATACGCTGAAGGTGAAATTTATTCATTACTTACACATTAGAAATTCTGGTCTAATACAGTAACCCTCTGTTTGTTTGCTTGATCATATTTCAGTTTTACTTTAGGAGCAATTGAACACAGATTCTCGTCTTCCAAACAAATCATGGATGTTTTTATATTAGTTTTAAATCTTTTGACTGGTCGATACCTATGTATTGTTTTTCTGTTTCCCTTAAATTTGAAATCTTATATGCTTTGTAATTTGAACTCTCTATTATTTTTTTTTTTGAATTTTCTCGGTTATCGATGACCGTGGCACCTGCAAAACCTGTACCAACTCCTTTATTTCTGGATGCTACAACGCCAAGCTTCAGCGAGGTTATTATTATTATTTATTATTATCATCCACGTTGTTTTGAGGAAGAATTGGTGACTATACGAGTATACGGGTGCTAATATATTTGTATTGCTATTTCTTGCTAGGCTATGGAGTCGTGCCCAAAAGTCAATGTTGAAAATTTTAAGGAGTTACTTCAAGAAGAAAACCTTTACTTCTATACTGAGGTATCAGATGATCCTTCTCTTTGCAGATCTAAACTCGTTATTTCTTAGCTTGGTCAGAGCTTGCTTGGATAATCTAACTTATAAATATGTCAAAAATTAGAGACCTTTTAAACCCCCTCAACCTAGTGAATTTATTGTAACATCCATGCATGTGTCGTAGACATTGAATTGATTATTGATTACAAAAACAATAACTGCATGATGGCCATTTTTATAGGCAGGAAAGCAAGGACGACTGCCACTATTGATTTTAAGCATGAAACAAAGCGATCAACAAAAATAGCTTGCTATTGTTTTTCTGCATGGTACACATAAGTGCAAAGAGTGGTTGCGGCCACTGCTTGATACAGTTATTCCTGTGGATTTTCTCTGACCTTCCTTTTCGATTAAAATTTATTTTATTCGGATGAGCATTGTCTATTTTGCTCGTTTCAGTATGCTTTGTAGGGATACATAGCTATTGCTATCGATTCTCGCTACGTGGTGAATGTGCGAGTAGCAAAACTACATATCAAGATGTATGTTCTCTGTACTCTAATTTTGTTCTGATTTTGTCTGTGCTATTTGTTTGACAAGAATGAATCTGATTTTGGCAAATTCTTTTCTTTCATGAATTCACCTTTGGCTGGACAAATAAAAAGTTTATATGTTTTGGCAAGTTGAATTTTGTTGAGTCCTTTGATGAATGGTTACACAACTGATGGCTCTTAAGGAGAGTAGTCATTATAAGAATCTAGTATACCATATTTCTTAAAATATGAAAATAAGTTTGCATGTTATAGGATTTAGGAAATGAATTTGTTATAAACTTGAAAAACTTATCCTATGTAGTTGTCAACACTTTACTGCCTTGATATGATTTTTAAAGATTGAGAGGACCAAAATAACTCTTCTTCTATCAAGTGATGTCCTTGACACTTTGATTGAACTTAGGTTTTCTAATAAAATCCTGGATTTATAACACTTAGAATACAAGTTTCGACACTTGAAATTGACCTTACCTAAGTCAAAATCACTTCTTCATCAAGTCAATGATGAAAAATTGATCAAGAAATGCAAGCTAGGGTGGACGTCAAGAATGGAGCTAAAATCCCCAAATTTCTTATTCTTTTCTTTTCTTTTCATTTCATAAATGAAAAAAAAAAAAACAATTTCTATTTATATATTTTTCAATTTAATTAACCATTAATTAAAGGAAAATATATGAAAATTATTTTGGCAAATGGATGGTTAAAATCAAGCCACATCTAATGTGTATCCACCATCTATTTGTCACCTAAGTATAAGGTTAAGATATAGTCACTTGTCAACATTTCATTTGTTAAGATGAAAATATTAACATAAATCACTCGTACTATCACCAAGCTTAGATTAACCAATCATATTGCCTTAATTTAATATATTAGAGTAATGTATAGAATAATAAGGAAAAAATCGAGTCAATTGTGGACAAGAATCAATAGGTTCAGCGTAAAGCTGGTAGTAGACGATAGAAGTGAATTAAACTTCTTTAATTCCTTTTATATCCAGAATTAAACTCTTTAATTTTTTTATTTAATTAATCCATAAGAAGATTAATTAAATTTGTCCTCAGACCAATATTGATATTTAGTCATGCAATACAGCCCTCGGATTATATGAAGTTCGCAACTTCAAAAATGAACCTGTCTGTCATCAATTACTGTGTAATTCAATCCTTCCGTCACACAGTACTCCAATTGGATCAGGGGTATGCCATAATCATCAAACTCTTTTAGATCTAATGCTATGTATAATAAATGACAGATAACAACTCTATTGTGTATATCCATTGAGAACACACTTCTCAATTGCACTCAATATGCAACCCAACCGAAGATTTCGCAAGTCAAATCTGAATTATTCACATAGAGTATTCTGTTTCAAACACTAAGACTGACAAATTTTTTCTCAAACATTCACATACCTCCATGAATGTCTCACCATACCCAATGACTACCTATTACAAGCCTATATATAGACTTGTCCTGAGCAATATCAAAGTATAGTAATTCACTCACAAAGTAACCATGATGTTATAAAGTTTAAGGATTATTTACACCACTGATATAATGAATGTCCAATTGACAATTAAGTGTAATTAGTATTTGGACATTTCGTGCAAGTCTATTTAATGAACTCATACTCAACTAATGAGTACCTATACACTTTCTTTAGTGTTTTTATACAATTAATCTATGAGATCGATTATCCTCTATCACATAGAGTAAAGATAGTATATACCAGTCTTTCCGGTACTATAAAGGCCCTCCTTTATAATCTCACGACTAGGAATATTTAGGAATAATACTATTAATATACAGTCTCATAAATATGAACTCATCATAACAATATGTATTGCATACATCTCATGGGTTTTATCATTATATGTAAATCAAACATACATATGCAAATGATAAAAGATAATATAAATATAAAAAATACTCAATTTTATTAATCTTAAGATTTACAAGAATTTTATAAATTTACAATCATTGATTACATCGTGATTGACCTTTAGGACATATAACTCTTTTGTTGTGGACGCATTTATTGGTAAGAGACATACTAGACGTATCCAGTAGAATAATTAGCTGATGTTTAGCTAAATAGAATAATTAGCTGATGTTTAGCTAAATAAAATTATAATAAAAGAAGGATTCTTAGTTGTAAGATAAGGATCCCTAGAAATTAGTAGTCTTTCCTATTTTTATTATTTTCTATTTTTAAGCATTGTAAATCTCTATTTATCAGAGGTAATTGATTATTAAAAAAAAAAAAGAATCATTCTTAAACTATGAGATTGGAGCTCTCTCTAAATAAGGTCTAAGGTATCAACTCCCTTTGACAAGTTGAATATTTGTTGTTACAAAAATACGTCGATCAAGAAACAAGAATAAGGGAATCGATCCCTTATTCCAGCAAGACTTAATTGAATATCGCCCGGTGACTCGATCTCAAACTCGGGACCATAACATCTTTCAGTCTTGTCATATGAGGATAAGAATACTCTGCCTTGTATGAGTCCAACCTCACTCTTTTTCAATGACAATATGAAAAAATTATAGTTTGAGTTAGCCTTTAAGCAATGAAATGCAATTTCCTTTCCCAAATTTGAGGAACCTAATCTAATTGTGCAATTTAACTGCAGGTTCTTGTTTCATCATGGAAAAATGAGGATATAATGCCATTCATTTTTGATTTGGTAATTCCACAGTTTACCTTTCGGTTTGGTTTATGTAGACTGCAGTTATATCTGAAATGTTAGCTACTTAGATAAGATTCGGTGCATTGAGTTTGCTTTGTAATGAATGGTAACTGTTTTAGCTTAGTTTTCCATGTGGTTATGGCTCGTGAGAAAAAAATCTACTTTTCCTTTAAACATGCAGGTCTAGAATTTAATAAATTATTGTTAATTGATTTTCTTGAGTATTTTGGTTCATGAAAAGGAAGCTTGGGATTTTGATTCTTGCAGGCCAGTGACTTGGTAAAGTTGCCATATTGTCTTGCACAGAGGGAGGATAAGACCCTACAAGGATAGGAGTTACTGTTGAATCACTTGGAGGTTGGTTGAATGATATTGACATGGATGACAAATTAAATGCCATGCTGTAAAACGGGGAATGTGTGGTCATTAATCAGTAGGCATGCATGCATGGTTTGCTGCTGCAGCTGGCACTCGCTATAGAGTGGTGGTTCCCATCATTGGTGTTCAGGTGCATCTATAAAGTTCTAAAAGTTCATAAACAAAAGTGAAAGAAAATTTCTTTGGACAGCAACCTAAAATTTGATGTAACATATTAGGGATTTCGATGGGCCATTGACAATGATAAGTGGCAAGTATGAGCTGACAGTATAAAGCCTGTATTTGAAGGTAATTTAAGCCAAAGTAGTATGTAGCTGGTAATACATGAGTTTTTCGAGGTAATTAATTACTTAATTGTAGTGAAAACAACTAGTTTTGAATAAAGCAGCTTTTCAATTTTGGCCGTTTGTTTCTCTTATGCTCTGAGTTGTTTGGTTCAGAAGCAAGGACTGATTTGGTAAGAGTGCAATTGATAAGTGGTTGACAAGGTCAGCTGCCATGTCCTTGACATATGCATATACATGTACGTTTGTCCTTCATGACCTGCTAGCAGATAGCCTGTCATGAATCTTTATTCTTACATTTGATGACGTTTTAGTTATACTGATCTTTGTCAATTTATAATGTGGATATGACCAATTATGGCTTCAATAATTAGCAATCTTGTGCTATTACACGCAGTTGATATGTTCATTCTTCAGAAGCCAATTTGCTAGTACAGCTTTCTTCTTTTACAGTGTGCATTCGACGTTGTACTGCCTCTTATTATCTTATTGTTGTGAACAGGTCTGGGATAGAATTGCTCCTGGTTCCTCCCAGTTCGATTCACCATATACAATTCCAGCCATTGCACCTTGTCCACTGCTGATTGTAAATGGTAATTATTTCATGCACTTCAATAAACAAAATAGTTGCTCTTTTTCACCCATAAAAGATAGCATTTTAGTGAATTTGAAAAAGCATTAATAATTATTAACTATTATTTTACTTAGTCCAATTTATGTGCTTTCAAATTTATCTTGTTTTTCTTTTCTCTGTTCCTTAGGCTAGCGTAGCTATCCTTAAATCCATCAGACCAATCTTTCTACGCTAACATTATAAACCTGCAGCTTTCTTCTGTCTTTTATCAATAGAGATGGTTCTAGAAATTAACCTTTTACTAATTCTTAAGTTTATTTTGGGTTACTATATTGCCTTGTATTTTTAAAATACATGTGCAGAAGATCCTCACTGTCCGCTTGCGGGTTTTGGAATTCCCAAAGCAAGAGCATGCAAGGCTTGCGAATAGTCCAATTGTTTGAATAATTTTAAGGTTTGGACTTCGTGTTGTCTGGTGGAGTAACTTTGAAAGTACTTGCGTATCTCTAAACATGACTAGAAACTCCTGAAATTTTAACTCGCATGGCTAATACATTTTCTCTAGTTCATGCAACAATCTCGGGCTTGTTTATTTATAAATTGTGCACGCTAATCATTTCGGTGGCGGCTGCTTTTTCTTATATTGTGATTCCTTTTTCTGTGTGCAGCTGTTTGCAGAACCTGGAATTAGGCACCAGATGACGCCGTTCATGGTGAAAGAAGCTAGCGATCGGTTTGACAAATTCCTAAAGAACTGATTTTCTTGTGGTTTCAGTTTCTTTATTTCATATTCCTCTTACTAATTTTTTCATCAATAATCATCAATAACCTTGATTCTTCTGAAGAAATTCATAACGTAGTATCATCATAACATAAAATTTAACTATCCACGAAATAAAAGATAAAACACATTGTATTTTTAACACGATAGACCAGCAAAAGTTCCATTGTACGCTGACATGGTTTGTCAGGTGGGAAAATCAACATTAAATTGATGAAATGACAAAACCACCTTATAAGTACAACAAAGAATACAGATTTGAGTTCAAAACTTGAAAAATCTTTGGATGTAGTAACAATTATAAAACCACACTTTCATAATTTATGTCAGTAAACAGCATTATGTCGTATCATCCTTTCTTGGGCATTGCTGCAAGTCTTGTGTACATTCTTGCCATGGACTGATATCCTCTGATATCACCCGAGCGTAAAAGGTTACCTGTGCACAAGCAAGACAGTCCCATAAAAAAATAATGTCGTTATATATATATATATATATATATTAGCAACTCAAGACTTGAGAGTAGATTTCAAATCTAAAACTTCAGTTTCATTTGCATCCGTTGATTTCTTTCTTAACAGTTAACACAATTGACGCATCAATTTGAATCATATGTGACAGGAATTTCCCTTTATCTTGCAAAGATCACTTTTAATCTAGTTTAAATTTCAGACAACTTTCAGAACCCATGATCACACTATTACATTCACTTGAAACGAATTCAAAGAACTGAAAATGGAAAATCATCAACATACCTGAATCACAATTTAATGGACTATCAGGTTCTGGGTGAGCCATCAAAGCTATTATAGCTCTACAAACAGATTGAAGGGTCCAAGCTGGGCTCCATGCATTCTTCAGGATATCGAGGCATATCTCTCCTGTCTACAAAAGAAGATAACAAAATTAATACTCAATCAACCACCTTACAGATCAAAAGTGAGCATAGTTTGATGAACAAAGTATTATTAGAACAGGGTTGAAGTTCTGTTATATGTATAAGGGTTTAGCAACATCTGCTGCAACTAACTCTTGATCCTGCAACCTCATCTCACTTTCCACTAAATTGTTAAGCAGAAGTCTTCAGTCAAACTATTGAACGTTCAGGTAAGCACACAAGGCCACAATTCCAATGATGGATAAAAGAATATCACATAGGCATCAAGATTCAGCTTCATAAAGATTTTATGCATTACTAGCTTCATCTCATTCCAGAAATGTTGCATATTCTTGTCAGTCACAAATTGCAATTCTTTCATTTTTCTTTTCACCTAAGTTGCAAAAGAGCAAAACCAAGAATATCAAAGCTCCAAATTTTTTTTTTTGTTAATTAAAAAATTACTAAATTTTTTTACGATATTAGTAGGTCTCTTCAAAGCATTTACACAATTTCCTTCCTTTGATTAAAAAGCCAAATAAAGAGTAAAGGATTTGCACAAAGGGATCCATACCTTAAAATGCACATTTGGATGAAATATTTTTGTCAAAAACCGCACTTGAGGGGGTTGCAGAGGATATTGCTCAGGAACAGCAAAAGCAAGCTGGAATACTCCACCCTCAAAGGGAGTCTCTGATGGTCCCTGCATAAAAAATGAGACAACACAAGTCAGCAACAACAAAATACACCATTTTCCTCCATGAAAACTGCTCCTACCTTAATAAGAGCAGTCCATTTAAATATGTTGGAATCATCACAAACTAATTGAATATCTGGGTCAGCTGATTTCTCTCGCTGCACTTCTTTGTATTCCTTGAATAACCTTGCCCTAGATGCCTGCGTGTCAAACAAAGCTAACGGTAAAAGTTTCTACATATAAATGATATGAAACATACAACCAAACTCAACTAAACCTTAATTTCAAACTAGTTGAATCCACCACATAAATTATTTTCCTCTCCATTCCACCCCGTCCAGTGCCATGTTTAGAACTAATGTTCATGACTACCGTTTTACAGATAATATCAAATATACAACCGAAGATGAAATCCAGTTACAAACGAAACAACATATCTTGATGCAGAATAACATGAGAACAAAAAATTGAAGAGTAACAACAGGAATAGTACCTAACCTGCATTTTAGTTTCCGTTCTTGTAAGTGAATATACAACAAAGCAAATATCAAAGCTTTGACCCAAGAACTGCATGATTCAAAAGAAAAGTATGTTAACAGTATAAACCCATCATTTGAACTCTTACACCAGAACTATGACAATTGAGGCCAAATATAAACTCATAATCTAAAAATTTGCTTTTCCTTCGATATCCAAAAACGGAAAAAGAGATCGAATTAGAAGTTGTAATGACAAATAGAAATATGATAAATTTATAAGCAAACAAAAAAAAAATTGTCTGCAAGTTATTCACTTGACAAAACGGTAACTTAGAAGCCGATAAACTAATATTAAAGGGAAAAAATAAATTTTCCTGGCAACCAACCAGAGTATTTAATATCGATAAGACCAGATCAAACACAAAAACCAATTACCGCAACAACTAGTAGTAAGAAAAACTAAATAATAGCTAATAAAAGTTTAGAATCTCCACCTTGAATTTATCCGTACAGACAGAAGAGAAGGGATCGCTTCCGTTTCCTCTGATTTGACTAGGAAAATAGTGAAATAGGGTGTAGGGAGTCCTGATTTAGACGGCAAGATGAACGATGACAAATTACTGGATGACGTTGGTTGGCAGCAATATGGATACATTGTTTCATTTCGATCCCTAGGGTTTCAAATTATCTCATTTGAAGACGTAACTCGATAGTTTAGTCATAGAAGTCCACATCGTAGTGAATTTCACTATTGTATCATAAAAACTTTTCCATTTTTCATTTATCATAAAAAAAATCACATTTTTTTTAAGACAAAGTGATAAAAATCCCTTTTATTAAAAGATAAAAAAAATATGTATGTTTATTACATTAATTTTTAATTTTTATCATATATTTTTTTATTTTATCGTATAAATTCTTAAATCAAAATAATTAAATTTATTTGTTAAAAAATACTTTAAATTTTAATATTTTTATTTTATAATATTTTATATTAAAAATTACAATTAATTCTTAAAAATTAAATTTAAAATATTTTTATTTTATATTTATAAAAATATTTTTATTTTATCACTTAAATTTATAAAAAAAATATTTTTTTATTTTTAAAAATTAAATAAAATAATTTAAA
>JAVXUL010000019.1:10422824-10440329 GCA_035590515.1 Trichilia minutiflora
GGTCAAGACCATTACTGCTGATGGTTAAGCCTCCAGTAGTTCTAGTTGCTATTGGGATGGAAACGTATGTTCCTCACTATTAATTTCCTTGTTTTTCTTTTCTATCATTGTATGTTAAAAACTTGATGCTTCTAATATTTCATCATAATAATTTTAGCTGCCATGGAAGGGAAACAGGAGTAAATAGTGCAACAACAATGATAATTTTATTTTTATAAAGGTTGATATGATGGTTCTGTCAACATGAACTTTTTGTTCTTCTTCTACTGGGTGAAAGCTCTGTTAAAATGATATGATGTTTGATATCCCACTCCACATTCTACATTTTCTATTTGGTCCTGTTAGGCATAAACATAGATCTCGAAAGCCATCACGAGCTGAGTATGAAAAGTTTGATAAAAACTTGCTTTGTTTGCATTCCTAGATTTTCATAATAAATGGGGAAAAGAGGAGTTCTTTGACCAGTTGCTGTTAAACACACAACCTGATGAAAACAAAAACTTTCAAGAACAAACAAAAGCTTTGGCACTCTCAGTAGAAAACAAACCAACACACAAGAGAACACCCTATATATTGTATATAAAGACAACGAGAGAAACACAAGTGAATAAACGCTCTGTGAAGAAATAATTTATTCAATGGTGGAAGGGCTTATATATATAGGCTTACAAGAAACTGAACGTTGGGCAACATCTCTCACGTTCCATTATTTTAGCAACATTTCTACCACACGTAACAAGTGCTACAACCAAAAAGAAGGTGAACTATCATCCACTTGCTCGATTCACCCACTCATCCACTCACCCACTTGCTACAAACTCGCTCCATTCACCTACTCACGAAGGCCATCATCTAATAGGAGTTCCAAATGTTTCGGTCAAGTTTTTGGCCGAGAAAGCTGGGGTTGTTATTCTAACAGTTGCCAAAGCTTGAATGTACAAATTCTAAAATGGATTAATTGTCATAAACTGAAGAAGCACTTTTCCTGTATTTCAGAATCCTGCATCTGATCCTATTAGCTCTTAATAGTATAGCTGTACCGAGCCTTTCAGCTGTCTCTGGTGATCATCAATCCGTTTTTACCAAGGGAGAAAATGCCAGCGCTGTTATACTTGTGCAAGCCAGGTTCATTTTGCTGAATATACATCTTTATCAATATAATTACAGTTCTCAAATACAAACAGACAGTTTTACTCAGAGATACTACTTCATATTCCTACCGTGAAAATAAATAAGAGGAAGTATAGTTTCAAATTATTTTTGTCGATGCTTGATATTCTGTCCTTGCTTTTCCAGAAAACTCTGCCTGTAATGGTGGCCGTAGTGGAGCAGCTTGGTGGTGCATTCGGTGAATACGGTTTACTGGTTCTTCCTTGTGTTGCTGCACATTTAATTCAGGTTAAATTATTCGTGTTCTGATTCTTTGTTCCGAGTTTCCGAGTGTCTGACATGGAATCTTTATGTAGATTGTCATGGACTCGTTCCTTGTTAACTTGTGGCTACGAAAATCTCTCTCATCCAGTAGTGTCAAGGTAGCCTGAGCAAAGGGAACCCAAAACCGTGATACTTGCTGTGAGTGGAGTTCTTTTGAGCCTTTGCAGCATGTTAAAGATTGTTTTCCTTGTCAATCTAGTCATTGTACTACTTACTGTACATGTTTAATTTTTATGGCCCGTGCAAAGCCCAGGAAACAACTGATTTGTCACCCATTATGGTGCAGCCAGGCCATTGCTGGTGAGTCGATTTTAATTCAGGTAATAGGTCCTCCTATTCAAGTAATGAAATACCAAGTGAGATGTCCTCCTATTGATGCGTCTAAAGTTTCGTTGAAGATTGAATATTGCAAATCCGCAGCTTAAACGGCAGCGTTTTTTCAATACTAACGCCGTCTAGCTCTAATTAAATAACTGTCCTGTAATGAATCCAAATGGGCCATATAAAATTTTAGAAGTTTTAAAACTGATTATAACTTATAAATTTCTTCAGAAAAAACAAAAAATTTATCAGATGGGTTTGAATTTCATTCTTTGAAAATCAAAAGTTGATAATCCCTTGAAATCACCTCTGAATAATAAAAAATTCCAAGTTATTATTAAAAAATTCGTCAAGGACATGTTTTTGAATAATTTAAAGACGATTGTTTGAACCAATCCGAAGTCATAAAAGCTACTTCATTCTTTGTTTATAAGAACCGGTCCATGGACCAACAACATCATTATCAAACGGGCATTTTAATTCATCGACTTGAGTACATTTGAAGGTTCAACCACTTCGAATTTCTCGATTCTCTCCAATGCACGCTAACATTCAACGAAGACATTTTGGGACAATTGCATTGCCAACAATGGGAAGACTAACATTGCTAGACATTAATTTTTTTTTTAAAAATAAATAAATAAACGTCTGTCTACGTGAGATGACGAACAACTAATGTTAAAGGAAACAAATTTAATAGTTAGAATACTTGATATACTATAGTAAAAATATTTTTTTAATTCTCTCATAGTTTAATCTTGTCGAAAGGATTTGAACTCTTTAAGGATCTTAGGTTCGAACCTCAGAGTGTTACTCTATTAAAATATTAAGAGGATCAGACCTTGAATTTTATCTTCAATCGTCCCTCCAATTTGGTACCTGTTCCGATTCGATAGATTTACCGTGAATTTTATCTTCAATCATCCCTCCAACTTGGTTCAATCATCCCTCCAACTTGGTGCATGTTCCTGATTCGATGGATTTATCTTGAATTATTCTTTCAGATTAGTGTTTCCGATTCGATAAATTTATCTTGAATCGCCTCTTCAGACTGGTATCTATTTCTGATTCGATAGATTAAAATTTCTTACATATAAAAAAAAATATATATTTTTTTTAGTTGGATTTGAAAAATTTTACCACTCCACTTGAACTTTTTTAGACGAACGACCCATACAAAATTGGCGTATAAATACTGTATTGAGATTAGCAATCACTTGGAACTTGGAAGGGATGGTTGTTAGATAATATTTTTTTATATAGCTATTAATAACTTACAAAATAATAAATAGTAGAGGATAAAAAATCATTATTTTTAATTTTGTAAATATTACAAAATTTTTAAATTATATTATAATGATTGAAAATAAAATTAGTAATTATTAATGATAAAAGTTGAGATTCAATCACGTGATCAGGTCGATCTCTCAATTGAATCCTCTATTTAAGTTGATCTCTTAATTAAAATCTGATTGCATATAGTTAGATAGATTTTTTATAGATTTTAATTTAAAAATCAGTGTAAAATTTTAAAATCATTCTAAATCAAGGAGGATAAATGATTAACCACATTATTATTCTGATCATATCATCATTCAAATAATATCTTTAAAAATATTTTTCAAATCTATTATATATGTGTCATTACAAAGTATATCTTAACGACGCCTCGATCTTGACCCAAAGCATAATCCTTGAATAGATTTTTTACAATGTGTCTAAGGAATAAGATTATTCAAATTTCAAAAAGCTTCTTTCAACACTACTAACCCTCATTGTTTTTGACTATTCTTACTTATAACAAATTGTGAACACCAAATATGGGAGCACGATGAAAGAGATCACATGTAAATCATACCCACTATCTACCACATTATCATCCATCACTGTTCGCCACTTCTAAGAGTACGTATGTATCAACTATTCAGATATGTCTACGAGAGTATCAAAAATATTCTTTGAACGCTTTTCTCTTAATTTAATGAGTGGTATAATTTCACCCAATGATGTAATTGAATGATTTCAACATATAAATGATAATTAGTTAGTGTCTATTTTATATTCGAATTTTAAAAAATATATTTTTTATAAGAATTTGATACAATTATGAATTTTATCTAAATTACTCCTCCCATTAAAATTTAATATAATAAGATTTTTCATATATATATATATATATATAACTTAAAATAACTGTAACTTTGAATCCAGGGTGTAAGAGAGAGAATAAATATCTTTGTATGTATACATGTGAATTTAATATGTATAAACAATGAGTAAAGACTACCGAATAGGAGAAAATGATTTCAAACAATTACAAATACTTTTTATATATATATTTTTTTCATATCAATACTTATCAAATTCAAAATTGATGACCAATATTTTTTATAATTTCAAAAATATTTTATATATATATTTTTAACAAATATTCTCAAAAATTTTAAATTTAAAATTGATAATAAATATCTTTTATAATTTTTAAAGCAAATAAAATTTATTATAAAATATATAAATAATTATTTAAAAGTTAATTAATAAAATTTAAAATTTGAATCATATAAAAAATTTATAAATTAAAATTTCAAAAATATATATAAATTAAAAATACATAAAATTGAAGGACACAAAAAATTTATAAATTTTAAAAAATTATATAAGATACATGAAATTTAATTATAAAATTTATAATTTGAAAATACTTAAATTTTATATATTTTATATAATGAATATATATTTATATAGTGAATTTTATGTATTTTTAAAATTATAAGGATTTGTCTTTTGTTTCAAACTTGAAGAGTATCTATTATGAAAATACATGCAATATATACAAAGTGTATTTATGAAATTATATGAGTTATTTGTCATTAGTTTAAAATTTGAAAAAAAAATATTTATTATTAATTTTAAAATGGAAAAAAATATCTATTACAATTTTAAGATTACAACGAAAGGACGACGCAGTAGCAACCTCAGCTTGATCCAGAAACCTGGATAAGAATTTACTGCAGATAATATTAACTCCAAGACCAAACATACCTTGGAAGTGCATTACGCATAGGGAACAATTTAGAACGAGTCTTTTCATAAACTTCATAATTAATTAATGAACCCTAGGAAATGTTTAAACCCCTGTAAAGAGTTCTGCAACAATGGCTGGTTCAACGATTCTCGCACGATTATCATCAACACGGTTACCTTCACTATCTCTCAAGATCAGAACCAACAAATCAATCATACCCACAATTTCTCCATTCAAATCAAGATCTCAGCCTCAGCTGACCTCTTCAGTCAAGCGCATTTCAAGGTGAGATCTTCGGTAAACTAAGATATTTCTTTCTAGTACAAAGAGAAAATTCAAGGGAAATAAATGATAATCCAGTTTATGTTTAGTTATCAAATGCGAGATATAATGAAGTTTAATATCGATCGTTTAATGGTTTGGCAGTAGATTACCAGTGGAATTGAGCTGCTTGATCTCAATGATGCCCTTGCATAGTACAATAGCTTCTGCTCGTTTGACATCACTTATTTCCATAGATTCTCAGAGCTGGGATTTGGTTCCTCAAGGTCCGTCTCTCGTACCAACAATCTCATACTCAAAGAATGCATATGCGTTTTGTTTTTATTTGATTGATCTTATAAGAATTTGTTCCGTACTCGAATTCCATTGCATTATGGAATAATAATTTACATGTATTATAAATTGATGGATTGTCAGATCATTTGCCTAATTATGCAACTATTGGCATGAGTGCTGAATTTATTGTACCTCAGTTTTATGTTGTAATTTTGGACCTACCTCAAGTTAAATGGGATGAGATAATCATGTCTTCTTTTTCTTCTTCTTCTTTTTTTTTTTTTTTTGATTATTGAGAAAATTCCTTTTCCTTTCCGAGAGATGATTGATACGTGGGCAGCAATATCCTTTTGTCCGAATTAATAATCGTCACCCACGTCCTCATTCTAAATTGATTTATATTGCAGGTATCTCAATGCCCTTATGACAGCAATTGTTTTGTTATGGATGGTCCTCAAACAGATTTCATGTTCTCTCTTGAGTTTATTTCTTCTTGAATTTTATAAAGGTAAGGGTATCTCTGTGTTATGTCCCCTTGTTGATTGTACTTTCTAAGAAATGTTGCTCAACTGAAAACCTCGGTGAGAAGATTAACTTTTCAGATTTGAGTTGAACCAGTTTAGTTCTAGAAATATATTTCGATCAAATTTTTAAGCAAGATCCTCATAAGATTTAATTCCAATTTGTTAAATTGTTTGAAGGAACTTGAATATGCAATGCTAATAGTTTACATAACCATGTTTCCCTCCATTCTTGATACTTCTGCGCGTCAATGCAATGACATCAGTTAACCAAATTCAAATGCTATTCATGTGACATCTAATTCGATTAGCTGGAAAGGAGAAGTTCCTGCAGTGAGATGAATGGGCAACTTTGAAACAGCAAAAAATGCAGCCATGCATTCAGACGAGATGTTCAATCTTCATACTCGATCTATAAGGACCTAAATAGGTTGCCAAATGAGAGACTATGAATAAGATAACAGGTAGGAGATACAATGTAATATATGGTGAAAATTCAACGTAAAATTTCTTTTTAACCATTTATTCTACAATTTCATCACGAATAACTATCAATAAAAACAGACGGACCAGATAATTCAATAACGCAAATTAAATAATGTTTATAAAAACGATAATGGTGACGGAGATGCTAACGTCTGAAAGAATTATTTACCAGCAAACTGAACAAGCTAAAGCTAGCTGAAACAGCAAATAGCGGTCTCTACAGAGATGTGTACTTGAAAAACAACAGATTAGTTGCACCATTGAGACCCTAAAATATTACTAAAGAGAAAAAAGAAAATATCTCCTGAAATTTAACAGAAACACCGAATATCGTTTCCAACTAGAGTGTCAATCGTTTTTTTCCATTTTCTCTACAAGCAATGTACATGATTCCAATGCCAAACAAGCAACACAAATACGGAGACAAAATTATCAAAATAGAAGAATATATATATATTGAATATTTAGAAAGAAGAAAAAAATTAAGAGGGAAGCAAGTATACAAAAAAAAAAAATTGAAACTTGAAACAGAAACTAGAACAGTCACGGGTTTCACATGCTACCAGCTCTGCCTGGTGTAGGTTTTGACGGCTTTAATTTTGCCATGTCAACAAGGTCTCCAAATAGCTTATCCTCTGGTTTCGAAGACTTCATGGGTTTGCCATAAGAGGAAGTCGAGACTTGATAAGAAGAATTTCTCAAGCTACTATCATCTCTAACAGATAGCCCATACATTTGCTGGTCAATATACTGAAGCCCTTGTTGCTGACCATAGCCATATCCTGCCATTTGGTTGCCATACATTTGCTGAGGATACATAGAAGCCATTTGGCCAGCTTGCATCTGATATGGAACCATGCCCATATACTGCCCACCATGCATTGATTGCGAATGATGAAAACCTACCAGCTGATTGCCCTGACCAGCTTGATTATTGATCGCTGGCAAAAGACCGCTGGTGATAGGCTGAACATACATACCAACTACCTGTTCATTACCTGTCTGTTGAGATCCTTGAGGATATGCACCACTCTGCATATGTGTGACAGCAAACTGGGTAATTTGCATTTGTTGAGGATATTGAGCACCAGCTACAGGACTCGAGTCTGCTGCCTGAGCTTCCCATGGAGGTGGTGGCAACGGGCCACTGCTTTGCATACCTTTGACCATACCAAAATGTCAGTTTCATAACATGTGCTTCAGTAGTAAGAAGTACACATCCTATACCATGAGGTCTCTACTTTAACTTGGTCACAGATTCCTAGCACATCACCTAAAGTCAGGTTTGCAGTGAAAAGAAAAACAAAAATGAAATGTTAAAAAACTATTGTCACCATTTTTGTGAATGAATACAATCTCAAAAAGAGGTTGATGCCAGCCAGTTTGATGGAGCAAAAAACAAGAAAACAGTAATCCATGAATGAACACAAGGTATAGGAAAAACTGTTATCTCGGGGAACCACGATTATATCTACATCTAGAAGAATGGAAACTCAGGCCCTGTACGAGCTGATAAACTTCTATGTACAAAAGGTCTAGTAAAAGTGAAAACAAACCATAGACTGGTGAGGCAGGTTGCTGCTGGGGAAGCTGTCCATTCCACACATGACCAGTGCCTTGTGTATAGAGTGTCTGCCCATACCGAGGCGATCCTGTGTTTGGGGCAGTTCCATTTTGGTAAAGTCCAGCTTCTGGAGTTTGAAAATTCTGCTGCTGCTGGAGTTGAGGGGGCAAAGAATTTGGTTGTCCAGACACAACAGCAGGCTGTGTATTGACTGCATTTGGAGCATTCGTGCCGGCAGACAACATATCAAAGAGAATAAGGGCAGTCTCCTGAGAGGACACAGGGGTGGTTGGTTGTGTTTGCCCCACAGGAACCAGAGCCAGTGAAGAATCCACCTTTGGTGAGCTGTAATCATCACCACTCAGTAGATCCAATTTAGGATTGACTGCAGCTGGAGGACTTGAACCATTAGCTGCAGCAGGTGCAGGAAGCAATAGCTGATTCAGTGAGGTTGATCTGCAAAAACATCATCACAGTTAATACTTAAATAAAACAAAGCTATCTAGTAAAGATTTTAAATCATATTAAAACTTTAAAATTTAACTTCAATCTTAAGACATGGCTAACTCAACAAATTTAGACATCTAAGAATAAAAATTCGAGGACCTTGTTTTACGTTAAGAAATTGATTTCCATCTAGGTCTTGTACTCAGAAAGTTCTAATTCGGACAGTATCATAAAAGTGAACATCTTTTCCATAATTTTAACCATTGAATAATAATGAAGATTCCTCAAAAGACTGACTGAACTCATGAACCAAATAAACCTGTATAACCAAATACTGAACAAGTTTAATGCCAACTCAATCCCATAATTGACATTGAGTCATGAGCACACAACCTTGCTGAAATATTTTCTTTTGAATTTTACCAAAAAAAATAATGATACGATGCTAAAAATTATTAACCCGTAACAGGACAGATGGAACCTCAAATTTTCAAGACAATAATATAAAATAATCAAATGTTGGCAGTCTAAATCAATTCCAACAGAAACAGAAAATATCAACGAATTTAGCCTCTATTCATGGAAATTAGAATAAATTTAATTACCCTCTATCTGACTGTTTACTAGTGTCTCCAGTATCAACCAGAGGACCATCAACATCTACGCGTGATCCACCAGATTCAGGCTTGGAATTATTAGTTTGTGCAGATTTTCCTGAAGAAATAGCTTCATGCTTGGCAAGTACACGCTGCAAATCATCATTCAACTGTAAACCTTGACATAGCAGTGATTCATCCCTGAAAGAAGTAGATATTCTTTTTCTATTAAAACTGAAAGAGATAATTACTACAAAGTTATATACGTTAAATGATGACAATCTACCAAATGGCTTTTCCTAGAAATAGAATTTTAGAGTCACAGAGTTCAACTACCAAAGAATTCAGCACTAACTATTCTAATCTCCCAAAATATTAGATGCAATGAAGTCCAACATTGGCTATAATTAATGCCAATGCCAAAAATGCCATGACAAACCTTCAAAAAGACCATCAGTACAGATATCAATAATCCATATGATACAAGACAATAAATCTATATAAACTGTCGAGGTATCAATTCAACCATCCGTCAGAAGAAGAATAGACATCTACTGATTTCAGAAATAAATTTGACTTCCCGAAGAAGTTTGATTACTAAATTTCCTCATAAAGCATCTTTCATGAAAGGTGAAAATATTGGCAGCAAAACACAACCAAAGAGAGAGGGGGGAAAGACTTACGCAGTTGAATTAACAAGGTGTACCACTCTTTGCTTGTAAGTGCGGCACTGTTCCACCAAATCGACAATAACCTCCTGCCTAAGTCCCTGAGAGTTGAAACAAAGGTTGATCATCATGCAACTCAAAAATTGAAATTCAAAGTATAAAATGCAGCAAGATAAAACATCAAAAGACTATAGAAATTATTACGTTTGAGTATCACAGTTCAATTAAATGCCCAAACCAAACCAAGATTTAGTAGCACAGTATCAATTCTGTCGGTAACTTATTTATATTGTACCTCTTTGTTGTTAGGATCCAATGCATTAAGCATTTCTGCAAGTACGTCCATAATACCCCGTGCATTCTGAATTTCAGTCAAGCTGGAAAACGAAATTCCAATCAAAACAAAGAAACACATCACCACTGACCAAATTACAGGAACAAATAGGACAAAATATCAGTAAAAACAAACCAACAACATTAAATCAAAACACGTAATTATTCTCATTGTAGCATTCAGAACTACGATACTCCATAAACATTAAAGGTCTAGCTCCCACAAAAATTTATCCAAGCCATCAGCAGAGGACAAACTAGGACAATGCAATTGATAAATTAACAATACACATCACATTTATTCTGTCATGTCAACTAGGAATCATATACCATCATAGAAAATCTAAAGTGATTGACTATACTGAAAATGAGATATGCAACAAGCAACATACCTTCCACCCAAAAACCAAGGGGAATAACAAAAAGATATGACATCATATAATTGCAGGAAACTAAAAACAATAAATAAAATAATTGCAAGGATATATAACTTGGTTAACTCCATTTTAATACAATGAGCCACAGAAATACCTCAAGGTTGGGAACTCAGACTCAGCAGAAGATTCAGCTGCCTCTTGCTGCTGATCAGGATTTCGAAGAATTGGAGGATAAGAAGTCAGAGGCTGTGTTTGAGGAGGTGTGAATACAGGTGCAGATCTCTCAGATCTCTGAGGGAATACTGCCCCAGCACGCTGAAAGAAACAAGCAACTTGATTCAGAGAATGCAAAGACGAAGTAAAAAGACCACAAATAGTCGTTTTCTCTCTCTCTCTCTCACTGTATCTCCCCTTCTCTTGATTTAGATTGATAAATTAGCCCAATATCAAAGTGGAATCAGACCAAGACCTCATCCTCTCCCCCACTTTTGTGAGGGAGATGCCATTACCGCCAAAAGCCAATAGCAAAGCGACATAAAGTCATCAAACCACTTTTATAACAGTGTAGGAGAAATAAAAGTCAAAGTCATAACATGTTCATTATGCTCAAAGAAATGTTGTTGCAGCAAACCTCATAACAGTGTTGAACCACATATATAATGGTATGTGAGAAACAAAAAGCAAAGTGATTATATGTTCATTATGCATGAAGAAATGTTGTTTGCAGGACATCTCATCAAATAGAAATTTCTTAGTCTATGAAGCAACAAAAAGAATCATCCTCAATAAACGTACCAACAACTCTTGGTATGTGGCATAGTATTGCGGATATCTTGCCCTTGGTCCTCCGAAAGCTTCTTGCCAAGTATCTATTAGAATCAGTATCTTCTCTTTGACATGAAAGTCAGGCTACAAATGAGCATCATAAACACTATGAACCAGTTTTACCAACAGAAATAAGTGCAATATAGATAGGCAACCAAATTATTCCAAAAGCATTCTCACCTTTTTCTTCATTATTTTCACCATTTCATGAAGAACATTTCTCTCTGCAACATGCATATGAACAATGTCCCCACAATTCTTTACAATCGTCTCCAACAGCTAAAATGTAGCCACCAGACCAAAATTTAAGAAAATTTTAGTTCTCTGTGAAACAACATTGCTCAAAATGAAATGACATCTGATGACAATCATATCAGCATTCTAAGATGAACAGAAACATTACAGTTCAAATATTTTCAGCTGATTTCAACAACCCATTTACGAAGCATACTGGAATAAGATAAGATCTAAAACACATATAAAATCATTTTAAGTTTTCACTTCATCAGTTTTTGAAACTGAGTAAAAAGAACACCAGAATCACCAGATGGGGGACCAAGCCTGGTTCCTGCTCCCATCAAATCTTAATACACTAATATTTTAAACATTAAATGTGTTAGATATTAAAAAGCTACTATTGGCAGATCTACCACGTATCTTTCAAACAGATTAAAGGTGCCATGAATATATGAACTTCAAATACATATACATATCCTAAACAGCGTTAACAAGTGTTTCTATCAATTGAACCAGCCCAACTCTCAAAGTCCAGGAAGCAAACAAGTTGACATTGAGCTGAAACTGAAGAAAAATTCTCAGAATGTAATGCCATAACCATTGGTTGGCAGTTACCACATTCATCAAGTCAACTTTCATTAATTAAAAAGTAATCAAAGAATGAATGCCCATGCAAAATAACAAAAAAAGAAATGGTTTCCATGGCCTCATAAACACACGAAAATGAAAGAAAAATATTTTAATTTCAAATTACAGATAACAGATATACAAAGGAAAAAAAATAATGTATGCATCAACTTGAATTACATACATTAAAAAATAAAATGCTGGCATCAACCCAAATCACATATATTAAAAAAATAAATAAATAAAGTTCTCAGAACACTTACTGTTAAAGCAAGAAGTTGAACTTTTGGGTTCTTACTTCCAATACGCTTTTTAATGCCTTTAACAACATCTTTTGTTTGCCTGATAAACCATTATCAAAACATGTGTGTCAAATTTAAGATACATTTGCAAAATGCAACACATATTAGGAAACTGCGACTGTTGACTTCTAATACCCATATTAGATAGAACATCAATACTTTGTTTTAGCCAGTTTCAAAAATTACGCATGCATTCATAGTGGAGCAACAACTTAAAATAAACAGAACTTCAACATCAATAACCCAACACTCAAAGCGTATACAATCACTGTAAGTCACATAAAATTATGAACAACGGAGTCCATATTCTTTATCACTATACAGAGGAGCAAAATCTAATCATCACTACCATTTACAATCTCCATAATTTTGCTTATCAATCAAACATAAAAATAAAAAAATAAAAAAAATCCTATATTTGATTATTGCTATTTCCGATTTCCATTTTCCTTAACCTCGAGACTTTTAAACAAAATAATTCACACTAACACCTGACGCGAGTTTCTAATTATCTAAACATTTATAGTATCAGCAGGAAAATATACAAATAAAACAAGAAAATTTATTCTCAAATTTGTGAAAATGATTATGAAATTAAATTCACGAAATCTAGCCAAACAAGGAAATTACCAAAAGAAATTATTAATAAATAAATTTTCGGCTCAATACGACGAGAACCAGTAAAAATGAGGAACATACCCAGGGTCGTGATTGAGCATGTCACAGATCTCGATGTTCATAGCCCAATCAGGGCCGATCAACATGTCACTCGTGGCTCTCTCCACCATAGAATTCACCATCTCTGCTCTCTCTCTCAAGGCTCAAAAAACAAACAAACCCAATGAATCACCTCAAAAAAGATCAGTCCGATTCCGGCGCCCAGATCGCAAACAATTTACGGTTACGAAACCGGATATTCCGGTAACCAAAACTTCCAATTTCTCTCTCAATCAAACAAATCGAACAGTCCTCAATCGACAGTATCTCTTTGTTTGTTTTTTCCTCTTAGCTTTCTCTCTCTAAAGCACACACACCCTCCCTCTCAATCTCAACATACGTTAATATTTTATTTTCCATCGGGGATTAAATCAAAAATTAGTTTTAAATTCTTTTTGAGTTTTTAATATTTATAATATATTTTAGGGTCAAATTATTTGGGAGGTGAAATTGAGAGAGAAGGCCAATGAGAGATGCCAGGTGTAATAGAACGGTGCCGTACTGAGTTGTACTTCTTCTGATACCGTTGGCTTGGCTTACCTTTCACGTAGAACGGATTTATCGTTTTATCTAACACTCGGTGTTTTTGTGCGTCAATTTTGAGAGAGATACAATCTAAGTACCAGAGAACGGTGTCGTGTTGTTAATTTTAAGAGGGAGGATTATCTCACGGACTTTGCCAGAGGATAGCTCACCTACCAATCAAATAATAACTTGTGTGTTTTCTCGAAACTGTTAAACTCAATTATAATTTAGTGGGCATGGCCGTTTGTAGGATTGTCAAACCGACAAACGGACACCATGGACTCGTATCAGTATCTATATTTTTTGTTTTTTTGTCTGCCCTATTCATTTACATTTATCCGTTTTACTCTTATCCATTTTTATTTTATTCCATTATTCATACAGCATACAGCATACAGCATACAGCATACAGCAAGACTCTCCTATCAACTACTTGTGAAAGAAATAGAGGCCACCGGTAAGACCTCCAAGCATGCAACTGATTATATCACAGAACAATAATGTGCATCACAATCCCTTCAAGGTGGCCTGACGATAAGTCTTGTTGGATAGCGCTTGCATGAGTACCGAGTTCAAAATAACGTGCATCACTCACAAAGCTAAAGAAGGCAAAGCCTCAATCTCAAGCACACCTTTCGGGACATAAAATCTATCAAGACACAACAACAAAAATAAAAAATAAAAAATTGATTGAGATCAGGAAAATTGATTGAGTTCAGTTAGTGGACACAAATTTGAAATTTAAAATTTAATATTTGAGAACCGAATTTGAATTATTTTATTTTTGTTTCAGAGCTAAAATGATATTATTTGAAAAATAAATAAAATGGTTATCCGTTAATTTATTTTACAATATTTTTTTACATTCGTATCCAATATTTATTTTTTCTATTTTAATTATCTATATGCGCGAAATACAATATCCGCAAATCAAATTAATAACCCTTCATTTTATCCATTTTAATTATTTATATGCACCAAATATAATATCAGCAAATCAAATTAATAACCCTAACTATTTGTGTATCTTAAATATTAAATTAAAAAAATTCAAAACAATATTGTAATTTAATGTTGTTAATTTTGCACAGTTTATAAAAATATTGATGACTATTGGTTCCTAATAACAATATGATTCTATTTAGGGGCATTTTGGAATTCGCAATGACTAAATATTTTAAATTTTTTTTTTTTATTTATATAAATAATATAAAATTTATCCCTTAGTATTATAGGCATTATTATAAAATTCTCATAAGTATTCGTGTATATAGTAATATTTTGATCATGCGCAAGAGGGTGTGATAGTTTGAATTTATTTTAGAAGAAGATGTGTGGTATAAAATATAAATTTATAAGAAAAAACTAGATTTTTGACCTCAAAATTATCTCCAATTGAGAAAAAGTTCTTTTGTCGTTTTTGTAGAGCTCAGAGAGAGCTTTCCATTGATATATTATGGGTTTCGAGCGGATATCGAGATCCAAAGTTATAGCTATTTGAAGTAACAATTCTTAAAAGAAGGAGAAGAGGCAAAGATATCGATACATTTGCGGAAAGGTATCAATACGTTGTGGGTAAGGCCAAAGGTATTGATATCTTTGGAGAAGGGTATCGACACCTTTCAGAGTTGAGGGTCAAACATATCGATACATTGAAAGTATGATAAATAGTAACGGGCCAAACATATCAATAGATTGAAAGCATTATGATTAATAATAGTGATAAAGTATGGATACCTTGGCAAGGGTATCGAGACCTTCGTGACGAAGGAGTGCGTATTTGCGATGAAATGTATTAATACGTTAAGGAAAAGTATCGACACCTTGCAGGCTTAGTGAACAGTAAATAGCCAAACATATCGATACGTTAGGGGAAGGTATCGATACATTGTAGGTATGATAAACAGTAAAAAGCCAAAGGTATCGATACGTTTTGAAAAGGTATCGACACCCTTGAGCAATATCACAGCTTATTTACACAAAACAAGGAATCGTCTTCCCAATTTTCATTTTCTTCACTCTCTCTCTTTCGAAGTAGCAGAAACCTTTTTCTCTCAACTGTGAAAACTGATCTCAGTTATTTCTCCAACAAACTCTGCAATTTTGATTCCTATAAACTCAGAACCAACACCAAAACCCAAAAATCTCCTTTGATCAGAGTTCTAACCGTCATTTTGAGTGAAATCGTGAAAGAAAGGTTGTGCTAAATAGTAGCCAAAAAGAGATATTCAAGCCAAAAAGGGGCTCCAAGCTCACCTACCAGTTCGGGTAAGTCTGTTCTTCAGTTTCTCTCTCTCATTTGATCTGTCATTTCATGTAAATCTAGGAATAGATAGCTTGAATACTATTCATAAAATCCTAAAAATTAGGATTTTTTTAATTTATCATTTGTATCGATAAATAGAGGACTTTGACTTCTATTGGTGTTGAAATAACTGAGAATGGTGTGAAAGAGAAGTATGGACGTGTGTGGACAATATATAGTAGTATGTTAGAGAGAGAGAGGGTAGAGAAAGAGAGAGGGAGAGCTTTAGCAGAATGAGCATGTATTAAATCATGCGCGTGCATTATTGCAGATAGTGAACCTGTGTTTGTATGTATATCCAGGCGCGGTAGCTGAGATGGGAGGATCTCCGTCGCGAAGAGGATACCGAGAGGGTGGTTTCCTACCCTAGAATGGTGAGTTGACACATTCCTTTCTCTTCGTCTCATTTTATGTGATTTTTGAATAATTATAATGATAGAGATGATAGCATATGAATGTGTATATGTATAACTGAAATGAGGAGGCGTTGGATGTATATTGTTGTGTGGTGGCCGGGTTGGCACCTTATTTGTGATAGAAATAGGTTTATTGTGAAACCTAGATTGCCATGTATTTGGGGAAAAATACAGGAGTAACACGTGGATGCCCTGTCAACAAGACACGTGGCAGACGGCTAAGTGTAATCTCAGGCAATCTTCACCCCACGTACACTCCGCCCCAGGTACCCCCCGACTCAGGGATTCTATTGTCCTAACTAAACTTTGCCCCAGACATTCTGCGTCCCAAAAGGATCACCGTCTCAGGTATCCTTGACTCAGGATTTCCACCGTCTTAGGGCCAAGAAGACAAAGACTCCTTCTCAGGTTTTTCGCAGTTATCAACAGCATGTCTCAGGCATCTGATAACTGGAGCTTACAGACATTCGTCATCCCGGGAATCAGGATAGTCTTTCAGGGAAATCGCCCCAGGTCAGGATTCCTTCCATAACAAGCTTGTAGGCAATCCCTAACCAGGGTACCAGTGGACACGTGCCCCCTATGCAAAAATGGGAATGATTGTTGACAGCAAGCCCACTATCAAGGTAGCCGCCTACCATAAATGTGTCTGTCCCATCCTCTGATCATTTTTAGGTGATGGGATGGTGTCAGGCCTGGAAACCTACAAATGTGTCAACATTATTAATAAAATTCGACTACACACTGTCCCATGTCAGACATCACATCTTTTCCATTCTTCGATGTCAAGTCACTATCAAGGGAGTATTATATAAAGCATCATTTTTCAACGGCAGATAAACTTTTTGGGACTCTTTCATTTTCGGATCTTTAAAAAAATGCTTTGGCACTTTACATTTTAGAGAGATTTGGGCAACACCATTCCGTTGGAAATACTTTCTTCTTCTGTGACACATCTTTGATGATTTCTACCTTTTATTATAAATATCTGTCATTTTCAATTTTCTTTCTCTGTTTCTAACTCATCGGATTCGACATCACCTTCCTCCATATTTTTTCTGACTTAGTGATGAGTACATAAAAGTATATGTATACTAAGATTTAAATTCATCATTTTACACTTCAAAATATGATTAATTCTATCCATTTATGCATATTTCTAGTTTTTGATATAAAATTTACTTTGTTTGTAATTTTAGTTAATTTTGGTTTTTGTACAGT
>JAVXUL010000019.1:10440429-10452098 GCA_035590515.1 Trichilia minutiflora
AAGAACGGGCCCGAGACGGTCCGGTTTCGCGGTTCCAGAATACTTGAACCGAACCGGACCGTTTATATTGATCCGAAATCGGACCGGACAGTGTGAACAGTGATACAGGCCGATTTCGGGCCGGTTTTCACAGGCTGGATCGGGTCGGTTCGCGGGTCGACTCGGGCCATTAGACACCTCTATTATCACGTGATCGACTAAGTTTCTAATGTGATCCATTAAAGTCCTAATGTGATAAATAAACTAAAAAAACACCATTTATAATACTATATTGCATTTTTTTTCATAAATTATAGAACTATGATTATGCGAAAGAAAGATTTTATTATTATTGACCTCATTAGTCATAACTAATGATGCTGTCCTTAAAAGAAAAATCATTTTCACTTTCGGCTGATGAAATTTGTTGATGTAAGCAATGTGAAATCTAATTACAGTATTTTTTTAATGAACAGTTAATTTTATACCTTATGTTGTAATTTTCTAATAGTTATCAATCTAAGGAAATAAAAAAAGAATAATAACATAAACACCAAGTTATGACGTGACTAATGGCATTATTGATATAAATATGTTGTGGTTATATAATTAGTATAACTTATAATTATTATGGGATAAAAATTAAAATTAAAATTAAATATTAATAAAATAAGTAAATTTTATTAAAATTAATATTATTAAATATTTTTAATAATTTTTTTAAAAATTAAATAAAAATTAACTATATTAAATATGCCACAAGACTTTATTTTAAATTATATTACTTTCATTATATTTGATAATACAAATAAAATGTTATTTAGTAAATTATTTTTTATATAATTCATATTTTTTATATTTATATTTCATATATAAAATTTTATTTTATAATAATTATAAATTAAAAATTACTATATTGCAACACAAAAACATAACCTAAAAAATACAAGCCTAAAGCTTTTATTCTTAGTTTAGAAAGAAGTTTGATGTAATTTACTCTCAAAATTAATTACTGGCAATGGCATTTCATTAATGTGGTTACGGAATATTAGCTTCCTAGTATAAGCAATAGTCAGAATAAATCATACACTCATCACACCTTCTTTTTTTTTTATACAGTAAATAATACCTCACCTTGCTATACTTAAAACATCTAATCAAGAGCTAATATCAAATATAACTGTTTAACATAAAAAATTATTTAATGTCATGATACAGAGATAAATTAAAATCTTTTAATTATTAGATTTTTATAAATTTTTTTTTATATATAGAAAAAACTTACGTATTTAATTATTATTACGACATTCAACTGAATACAAGATCGGAAATAACTGAATGCGACATTCAACTGAATACGAAATCAGACACTTATTCTCGAGAGGTATGTCATCACAGATCACATTATACCTAATCTTAACTATAAGATGTATGTATAAGAACCATTTACAATGATACCAAACATAAAAAAAAATTCTTTATCTATTTTTAACGTTCTAATTAAAATAAAATTATGATAACCTAAAACCCAAAATCATAACATAAAACACAAGTCATTGTTCCAGCTCCAAATCACCCGGTGAGTCTCTTACAAAATATTCATACTCTAGATTCAAACCCATCATTTATTTCTAAGGCAAGTGGCCAAGGCATTATTTTTGTTCTTTTCTTTTGTGATTTTTAAAAGTAAACATCGATTTTTCCAACACGATAATATTATTATGCAATGCATTGAGATGCATACAAAACAAAAGAGTTCCAACAAGTCAGCTGATTGGTGGGCACATCCTTCGGTCAATTTGCTGGTGGGAGTGGGATCACTGCCAAACTCAGTATCGTTGATGGATTGTCCATTGTCCATGGTGCGCTGAAACTGATATTGATTGCTGGAGAAAATGGCATATAAATGAAGGACAAAACCACGGTGAATCCAAATATATAGTGTATCCTTTAATTTTTCTCACCTTTTTTATTGTAATTTTTAGAATGCCCCGTAAATTTCATTGGCCCATAATATAACCCATAAAACTTTCCGTTTTGTTCATTTCCCATTTTTCTTATGCGTTTTACATTTCATTTAAGCGGTTTTCATACGATACAATACACAATAGTTCCTTGATTGTCATCATAATTCATAATGGGACACCGTTTGCACCGTGTGTGGGTGGGAGCTGAAAAGGAACCATGATGATATACTTGCACTTAGAATTCTTATGCCTCTCTAAAAGACACTTTTTTTTTTAACACAGCTACAGGTTATTATAACTATTTTCATTAGGTAAACAGCAAACAGAGGAACTATATTAAATTGCCTTATTTACCTGTGGGTCAGGTAACTGCTTATTTCTTGTGCAAAGTCAGGGCAACTTAAAACAAGAGTTTTAGTTTTCATCACAGTACTTCCTAGTCAGTGTCCACATTCTATGCATGTGGCAGCAGCTTTCATTGATTGATAATTGAAATCCGACGTTGCAAAAGTAGAAATGGGGACAACTTTTTCAGTAAGGAACAAGTACCCTGACAGTAGGAGGGCCAGATTTCATGTCTTCCAGTATAATATCCAAAAGAGCCTGAGTTAAAGGACCTTCTTTGCCTACAAAGAAACATATATTGTAAAATTTTGTTAATACTACAAAAAGATGAAAATTAAACATTAAAGAAAGATGCAGGTGGTGAGATGGATTACAGTTTGAACTACACAATAACATCATTTAAACTAAAATGAATATTTTCCCCAATGAATGCTACAATTTCATCGGGAATATATGTTTTTGCATGTACAGGAAGTGAACTTCCACAGTTTAAAAATGAAGGGATGAAAGAGAACTTTCCACCAACAAAAATTCAGAGATGGAACATTTTTTATGCCAGCAGGCAACAGAAGTGAAAATTACTGCATCCTTCAAACAGCAGCAGCATTTTCATCAATCAATGTATCTATTAGGCAACCTATTACTCTCATAACTCATTAGAAATATGTCTAGGATAAAAATTTCTTTTTTTAACTGCAGCAAAGTTTCTATATTGAATTAAAACCAATTGAGGGGGGAATAACTTTCAAGTAAATTTTGTTAGAACAAATTGCTATTTTTAAGGGCATAGCATACCACAAAAGAGGTTCTTACCATTGCCGATGACCTGTTCATCCCATTGCAGTACAGGGCGAATGAGAACTCCACTACCGAGAAGCATCATCTCCTCTGCTTTCTTGCCTTCCTCCACTGTGATATTTCCTACTTTTATTCCATGGAGCTTACCCTCCCTCACCAGTTGCTCTGCAAGAGTCAAAACTCGCCTGGCTGTGCAACCACTCAAGATTCTATCAAAGTGAGGCATCAAAAGCTCCTTTTCCTTTGTAACAAATGCAACATTCATGTTAGGGCCTTCAGCAATGAACCCATCACTATCCAGCCATATGGCAGCATATGCACCAATTTCTTCAGCTTCCATTTTTGAAAGCACATTTGGAAGGTAATTTACGCTCTTCATTGTGGAAAATTGTGGAGGTTTTATTGGGATAGATGAAGTTGTCACTTTAATTCCTTTAGTTATGAATGGTGAATCATCTTGAATTACAATGGCATAGAATGTTGATTGATGACAGCCAACAGGAGATAACTGGAAATCACCCACTCCAGATGAAAGCCAGTATCTTAATGATCCTTTTCTACACTTGGAAGCACTAACAGTTTGTATGAGTACTCTCCTTAAACTTTCCCTATCAGAAGGAGGGTCAATTTTGGCCATGGATGCTGACCTTAAAATCCGATCAAGGTGTTGGTCTAATTCATAGAGGTATCTGAAATGTAGAAAATCAATATGGAGACAAGGCAATAGTTCACAAGATAAGGGGTAGCCTTAGAAGAGAACACAACAACTTGACATCTATACAATTCAAGAACATCAACTTACTACTTTCAGTTGCAATGAAAAAAAGAAATCATCATATGGTCCACTTGCAGAAACAACAGATGAAAGGATTGCTTTTGGCCCATGTACTCAATACCATTCAAAATAAAAGCTAAGAAAGCAAAGTTCAAACTTCAAAAAATTGCACTTCTCATACCAGGAAAAGAAAAGGCAAAACGTTTTGGCTTGAAATTTACTAACCCATCAAATATTGCGGCAGTATCAAAGACACCATGCCCTCTATGGACCATGTGATCGTCCATAGGAATCACCATAGCAGCTGGATCTATTGTTATCCCTCCAAAAACGCTAGAGTACATAGCTAGGAATTGCTGGTTGCCTTTTTGGTTTGCTCGGGTAGCCCTTAACCTTTCAAAGGCCTTAAGAAACATACATATGGCAAACATTCATTACGGGCACTTCCAACAGTTGTTCAAGAAGTTAAAAGCACATAAGCTATTACAAACGTAAGTATTCAGGCATGCAAAAGAGACTGTTGGAAGAGAAGAATGACGAAAAATCAACCTCTGTCCAAGACAGGAGTGGCACATCAGATATTTGAGCACTGGAATCTGACAGGATAGAGTCTGAAATTAGTATTCCCAAAACCCAGCCAGTATTCGAAATTTCGAATTTGCATTTTTTACATGATTTAAAGTGTAATTAGAATCTAAAACAATCATTAAGCTAACATGACAGATGTCATGACGATTTTAATGAAGTTCATACGAGCACAGTTAGCAAGAAACTAACCAACCAAAGCTTCAGTCTGACCAGAAAGTCTAACATTTTTAATTTCTTTGGAGGACCCATGTCTTGAAAACGCAAGATTTGATGAAATCTCACACAAGTTACTGACTTTCGGAGTGATTTTAGTGTAAATAGCTTGGTTTTGAGATAGCGGTTTTGGAAGAGAAGCCATGGAAGCTGAGAAAAGAACACTTGAGTTAAATTAAATTATTTTGCTTATAACCTTTTGACTCGAAAGATTCCATAATAAAAAACAAGCCGGTCGATGCGATCGTTCTATCGCAGAGTGTTCCCAACTATAAAATTGAGCCGGCAAAGATTCAATAATTTCATGGCTCACGCTCTTCGTTGGAGAGTGGGTTATTGTTTTCATGTATTTACATTTTACCGGCGAAGATTTCATAGCTCTCTCTGTTGCTCGATCTCGGTGGCGCGTGGACTTGTTAGGAGATATATATATATCTTCGCTGGTTTTTTTTTTAATGAAAGGCTTGTAATTTGATTAGCTAATTTGTAATTAAGTTTAATTAATTATTATTTCATATAATTCATTAATTACTGCTTATAGTTTCTAAGGATTCGAGGAGTGATTTACAATGGTCCATACTTTTAAGATTAAAGTACAATTAATTACTACTAATTACCTGTTTTAAACTTTCAAGGATTTGTACTCACTTGTTCAAACTTCAAATATAAGTAGAAAGTTAATAATATTTTATTCCCTCTTTTTTTTTTAATTAAAAACATTAATTACCCCTAATAGAAAAGTGTAAAGTACAATAAATGGCACGAAAATAGAAAAATCATGAGCAAGAAATATGTTAAGAAAAGGAAATTTACGAAAAACAAAATCACTTTTCTTACCTTATTTTAAAAATTAATTATTATTAAAAAAAATTATAATTAAACCCAATATCTATCGTTTCGAACGATAATTACCTTCCGAAAAAATGAAAAACAAAAATTTTAAGACATTAAATGTATGATGGTTATGATTATGTGGCGTGAGAATGTACAAGCAAAGGATGCATCAGCAGAAAAGGAGCCTTTGCTAATTGCTGCTATACTTGGTGGAAAGTTTGAACAAGAGACTGTGTTGGGAGAAGAGGCGGCAGAAGATATGACGGGAAGTGGTTCTTCAAGTACAAAAAGCAATTCACTCGTGAATTTATCCATTTAGTTTAAAAGTAAATTGATTCAAAAATGAGAGAAATCTCTTACTTTTTTAAATTTATTTACTTCACTAATTAAAGAATAAATTCGTTGAAAAATATAAAAACATATTTTATTTAAATTTTTTTATAAGATATTATCATCTAAATGATAGATATTTAATTTAATTTAAAATTTTTTAATAATAATTAATTTTAAAAATAAAATAAAATAAAAAATATACTCATTTTCATAAATTTTCCTAAATATTGACAGTTAAATGTTAAAACATCTCCGGATCATGCCAATTAATTAGATAGATACTACACTTTACAGACACTTATAATAAGTGCTAACGTGCGCCACCGTGCAGGAATCCCCGCCAATTACCACCAGATGCATATGGAATACTACAAAAATTAAAACCAACTCTTCACCGTATCCACCACCACCACCACCACGTCAGATCCTCTCTCCTGCTATACTCTCCCTCTCTTTAAAGCTCCCCAATTTTCAAAATTTTCAAATTTTGTATAATTCAATTATTCACAACCTCTGAAGAAAGAAACCCTAATTGGCGGTATTTATCTTTGGAACCCCTGATTTTATGGTTTTAAGATCAGGTTTATTTCTTGAATCAACGAGTTCCAAAACTGCTAATTTTGCCGGTAATAATTACATTGCAAATCTAAGATTCAGATTTTAACTTAATTCTGGGTACTTAAATGGCAATAATTGGCGACGCTCTGCGGCAAGCGTTCATGCCAAAGCACGAGTACGAGTGCTTGCGAGAGGAAGACAAAGCATGGGTCAAACTTCAAAAACCCATCTTAATTTCTGTTGTGACTTTCATTTGCCTTGTTATTGTTTTATGTACAGTTGTGAGCTTGAAAATTGTCTTTCCTGCTGGCAACAGCAAGAGGCCGTTTTGCAGGGATGCGAGGCTACAGCCTTTACCAATTAATGTTAAAGGAGGAGGGGATTCGGATCTGTTGCCGGGACCTTTTTATTTGACGGATCAAGAGACTGTTGATTATTACTGGATGGTGGTGTTTATTCCTTCCACGATCATTTTCTTGGCTTCCGCTGCATACCTCGTGGCAGGTAATAGATTCTTGAGAATTTTTCCTTCTTTACGTTTCTTCGTTGTTGAGTTGTGGGAACTGAAAAGCCTTCTGAATTTTACGTTAATTTGTTGATTGAAATAGTGCATTTCTTTTTCGGTTAAAATATGAATTTTCTCACTTCTTTAAATTATGCTGTGACTATGACGGATTTTGATTCAGGCAATGCTGTAGCAGAAATTTGGTTGCCTTTTGCTATGTTATAGTTTTATTTGTAGGTTACTTATAGCTAGAGAGATAGATGAAAGTAATGCGGAGAATTGTGTTTGACAATGTGTTTCAGATTCCTTTCGGTATATTTGTCATTTCAAGCTATGTTTATTTAAATAAGATTATAAGGCAGGGAGACACATGCTTGGTTAGATAGCTTTATTTTTCGTTAATTAAAGTGGACCTGAATGAAACATTTTTGAAATAAAAATTGTGTTCGCTTGAATAAAAGAGGTCATAAATAGGGTTAGTCTATTTACTGAGAAACTTAAACACGGCCACCCGATGCTATGGTGCTTGGAATAAAAGAGCGAGCAGAACAAGGGAATAGAAATACAGAATACATAATGTTTATTTTGCTGATACTGTTAAAGAGAATTCTTGGTATTTGAGTTCAGGTGTGCAAAACACCGTTAGTCGTTGTGGAGTTCATTGTATTAGGTGGTGCTTGGAATAAAAGAGCTAGCAAAACAAGGGAATAGAAATACAAAATGCACAATGTTTATTTTGCCTATACCGTTAAAGAGAAATTCTTGGTATTTGAGTTCAGATGTGCAAAGCACAGTTAGTTATTCTGGAATTCATTGTACCTAGTGTAGTGATATGGATCAGTAAGGTGAAGATCTTCTTGTTTGGGATCGTGGCAAGGAATGGGATGTTGGCATGGCATGCATTTCTTTTGGCGATGTTAAGCTTATTAAGAGAGTAATGTGTATATTTTATTGTCCAGATATGTATATTGAGTTCAAACATGTTCTTGAAAATGGCCTGTTCACCCCTTACCTTGTCATCTCCACTCTTCACCATTTTCCCGTAGGTCAAAATTAATATGATTGTCTTAGGATACTCCCTTGAATCAATGATTTGATTCTCATTATAAATTGTTTATATATGATTTTAGATATGTTTGACAAGATATATGTTTCATACACATTTACAACTTAATAGTTTTTATAGATTTTCTCTAGTCATTTCTTCTCGATAGCTCTTGGCTCAAATTTTAGTGAGAATTTTGTAATCTTAGAGATGGTCCTGGGTCTATTTCTTATTCGTCCTGGGTCTATTTCTTATCTTGAATATGTTTTCTACTTCTCAATTCTCATGGTTTTAGCTATGATGCAGGGATCACTGTTGCATGTACTGCTCCAAGAAGACATGGATGCTTAAATGTAGTTGAAAACAATTATTGTACTTCAAAAAGGGGTACTGTTTTCTCCTCAACTTGTGCGATATGATGTTCTAACCGTTGCATGCTGTTAATTTGGTTAGTCCCTAGCACAATGTTTGCATTTTGGCTAATGAATGCATAATTTTTTCACAATAGAGTGATGTTTAATTAACAACAATAAAATTGTTGGCTCACCCAATGTTAGTGCGAGCACAACATCAAAAACCATGCCTCTAAGTTTTGCAAATGTTTTAGACTGAGATACCATTGAAGAAAAACAGGGGGAAACCCAAACTTATCCGAGCAATCCTTTGGAGTTAATAATGAATAAGATGGAGAAAAAAACTGTATAACTATTTTAGTTTTATCATTTTTCGTTTTTGTTTTTGCCCAGGAGAGTGGTTTGGGTTGGGGTGGAATGGAAGTGCAAAAGTTCAGGTTGGAAGCTATTCTTGACCTGGATTAATTGCAGAGATATGTTTTGTCCTTTGCGGTTTAGATGCTGCAATTGATGTTTGTGGTGTCAGTTAACACAATTTTGTCTGGCCTCTTGTTAACTGTTCTATGCATCACTGTTATAGTTTTGATCAGATACTGGTTAATTAGGATGAAAATCTGATTCGTTGATTGGTTGATGGCTTACTATTGATGCTGATACGATGAGATTGTCTTTAGCACAGTCCTTTTCTGATTGATGAAACTGGGTTTAGAGGGAGATAGAAGTGAATATGGAAGTGATTTTCTGAAAGTGGGGGAATCTAATGTACATTTTTCTTCCTCCGAGAGGCAGGAACCAATCGGATTTACCATGTCCTTTGTTGACATGCCATGTGCCTGGAACAACAAAGCATCCAGCTGAAGGAGCTCATTAGAGTTGATTTTGAGGAATTAATTGGAGGTTCTGGAATATAAGTTTAATGTTCCTCCTTGTATTGTTATTATTGCTTGAAAGAATTCATAGACATTTGGGCAAAAACAAGTACATTGATAAGCAAACTAAGAAATGAACTTTATTGCTGTTTTCTCGCTCTCTTAGATACAATTTTTGCAATGTGCCTTGCCTTGTATATATGTGTGTGTATTATACTGGCAACGATTGCTTGATAATCTGTCTTTGGGTGCAATTTTCTAACTTTCTTATCATATCTAATCTAGGTGGAGTTCGTTGTCTATCCATTCTGAATGCTGTCTTTGCCATCATCTTTGGTCTTCTTGCATTGTTTCTTGGTTCAAGCCTCTTGACACTAGGCAGCAGCTGCTCTGTGCCCCTGTTTTGGTGCTATGAGGTAGGATCCTGGGGTCTGGTCATTCTATATGCAGGAACTGCCTTCTTCCTAAGAAGAAAAGCAGCTGTAATTCTTGATGAGGGCGACTTGGGTGGTCGAAACCTTGGAGTTGAAATGTTGGAAGCAAATCCCTTGGAAGTCACACCAGATCTGGAAAGGCGTGTTAATGAAGGTTTTAAGGCATGGATGGGATCATCTTTCCTATCCTCTGATGAAGAAGATGAACCTGACAATTATCTAGAAGTGTCACCTCAAATAACTCGTGGTTGTTCTAACAAGCAAAGACCATAATCCTTAATTAAGTGTTCCGAAACAGAAGGCTTTTTGGCAGATTTTCCACGGTAAGCATCAGTAGAGGATGGTGTTCAATTTTGGATAAAGCAAGACCAAAGCTTACTTGTGGTTCAACGTATACTGAATAACACTAATGGGTTGTAATTACAAAGTTTGGAATGATGTTGATTCAATCCGGTCTGCTGTATTTCGAGTAATCTTTCATATTTTGTGAATAATTAACCAGTGTCAGTATTAAGAAAAAGGACCGTATTGTTCCCTTTTGCATGCTAAGCTCAGGTCATGGTGAAGCAAGAATTTATTTATTTATTTTTTATAACTTTGTGGGTCTCGTCATGATGGACAGGCTTTGCCTAATTAATCTTAAGGAATACTAATTGGGTATATTATTATTAAGATATCTCGTTTAAATCACAAGTAATTAAGTAAAATGGAACACGTATTTAAATTATATATTTTAGATTTAATCCATTATTATTGGATACACCTATGGATGGTAATTTAGTTTTCTTACTAATGTTATGTATTTAACTCAAAAGTCAAGGATGAGTAATCTCAGACATTTGTATTATAAACCTATGAGTTTTAACTTTGGAGGGCAGGCAGCCGAGGTTCCTTGAAAACCTTTGTATGATGATGGATTTTCTACTTACAGTTGCTTTTTTTTTTTTGTCGATTGCAACTAATTTACATAAAATATTTAGTCGGTTTATGAATTAATGGTTAGAAATAAAAATTTGCTTGCAATAAAATTAGTCCCTTTGGATCAAAAGGCGAAAATTTAACCCAATGGGATATGGCTCGAAGATCTTAAATGTATCTTAATGTGATAGTATTTAGAAAAAAGAAAATGATTTCTTTTTTTTTTATGGAATTGATCACATTTTAAAAAATAATAATTAATTTTATTAAAAATTAATTATTTAAATAATTTTACTTTTATAATTTCAATAAGAAAATTCTACATTCAAAATTTATTTTAAACTTCTATTTAAATCCGTGTTTATAAATCTCTTTGAAATTTAGTTTGGTATTTCTTTCTCATTATAAGATTCGGAATTATAATATTTAGAGTATTTGTAGCTATATTAGACATTTGAGGTTTGAGATATTCTCCAAAAAAATCATAAATTTTTACCAACTTTCATTTGAAATTTTTAAATTTTCAAAATATAAAATGTTAATTTTTTTAGAAAATAATATTTAAACCTTGTAAAAGTTATTTTATATACGTTGGTAAATAAACAATAATGTTAATACATATAGTTCAAAACATTATGTAGTTCATCATGTATAAAGGACTCATTGAAGCTGAGATGAAAGTCAAACACTTTTCTTTTTTTCATATTGATTTTTGGTTTGAACTTCCACAATATCTGAAAGAACTGAAAAATTAAAATTAAAATGGGTTAGGATTCTTTGTTATGCAATTATTTTGAAAATTGATTAATATAAATTAGTCTTTAATGTTGAATTTTAACTTTTTAACATACGTCATTGTAAATTATTTAATTATTATAATTAGATTTTTTTTTTTTCGTAATACAGATACAATGGCTGATACAATGCTCAAAATTTCGACAACAAAAGTTTTCCTGCTGTGACGATGACTTTGTCACATTTGTTCTTGTAATTTTTTTATAATTATAATTTATCAAAATCGTAATTTTGAACAATAAAATCGATCAAAAATTTAATCGATTTTGATCAATTTTAATCGATTTTTATCGATTTTATTAATTTATAAAAATATTTTAAATATTTTATTATTTATATATTATTAAAAATTCTGTTTTT
>JAVXUL010000019.1:10452198-10473286 GCA_035590515.1 Trichilia minutiflora
ATTAAAATAAAAGTACACGTGGCACCCTCGATGGACGCCACGTGTACTTCCGATGGCGCGGTAGAGCGCGCCACGTGTACTTCCGATGGCGTGCTCTACCGAGCCATCGAAAGTACACGTGGCACCCATCGAGGGCGCCACATGTACTTCCGATGGTGCGCTCCTGCGGGGCTTACCGCACCAAATTTTTTTCTCTTTTTCTTTTGAATTCAAGGGTAATTTCGTCAAAAACAGTAAACATGGTTATTTTTTATTGAAAATTATTACTGTGGATATTTTTGAATTTTACTTATGAACAGTGGCTATTTTTGGTTAAATCCCTTTTATTTTCTATCGGGAATTAAATCAAATATTAGTTTTAAATAAATTCCTCTTTTTTAGTTATTAATATTTGATAATTTATTTTGGGGTCAAATTATTTGGGTGGTAAAATTGAGAGATCCCACGTGTAGTAGAACGGTGACGTACCGAGGTGTCCTTCTTTTGATACCGTTAGCTTGGCTTACCTTTCCCATCGGACGGATTTATCACCTTATCAATTTTGATTAAATTAGAAAAATTCAAAACGATATTGTAATTTAATGTTGTTAATTTTGCACACTATGTTGAAGGGCATTATGGAATTCGAAACTACAAAATATTTTAAATTTTTTATTTCACTTTTATTTATATGAATAAACTAAAAAAAAGGCCATTTGTAATACTGTATTACATTTTTTTTAATTATATAATTATGATTATATATTAAAGAAAGATTGTATTATTATTGATCTCAAGATTATATAATTATTGATCTCACTAGTTATGACTAATGATGGCCTGCTTACCCTTTCAGATGATGAAATTTTTTATGTCCACAACATGGAATCTATTTAAACCATTTTTTAAAAAAATAAACAGTAATTCTTAAACCCTTGTAATTTTCTAGTAATAGTTATCCGTTAAAGAAAAATGAAAAGAAAATAACAACATAGACACCAAATTATGAAGTGACTAAGGGCATATATTGGGGCTGTATAAGTATCATGATTTTAAAATTGTTGTAAGATGAAAATTAAAATATTAAGTATTAAATATTTAAAAATAAGAATAAAAAAGAAAAATATTATTTAATAAATTAAATTTTTTTGTGTAACTCACATATTTTTATATTTATATTTAATGTATAAAATTTTTGTTTTAAAATACAAAAAAAAAGTCATTTAGTAAAATTATCTTTTTGTATAATTCATATATGCTTATATTTATATTTAATATATAAAGATTTTGTTTTAAAATATTTGTAACTTTAAAATTACGATATTACCCAAAAAACAAGCGGAAAACTTTTATTGGAGAAAGAAAGTTTGATGTAATCTGTCCACAAAATTAATATTAATTACTACCCCTGGCATTTTATTAACGTGGTTCTGGAATATTGTCTTCCTAGCTTAGATAATAACGAGAAGAAAACAAATACCCATCACTTTTTGCAAGGCAAGTGGCCTAGGTATTAGATAACACCATTTAGCAAATATTTTAGACCAATGGATGCTTTATTTTGCTTTAACAAATTATTTCTATGAATAATTTTGTCTTGTTCTTTTATTATTTTATAAGTACATCGACTTTTCATGAATATGATAATATTTTTATGTAATGTATTGAGATGCATAAGAAAGGGGTCCAACAATGCAAGTGATTTATCCTTTCGGCAATTTGCAGGTGGGATTAGTGCCTATGGCCCAACTTAGAACTGTTGTGGACTGTCGACTGTGGTTTCTATTGAATATCGGTCACATTGATGTGAGAGAGGTGATTGTACGTGACACTTACATTTTTAAAAATTAATGTATTTAATATAAAATTTATCAAAGCACTTAGTTTTTCTCCTTATAATTCTAAGTTTTTTTTACACATTTATTCTTGTTGCCTTTGATTGTTTTTTTTATAGATAAATAACATGATAATTATTCGAGTTAGTTGTATGTTTGCATATGAATACGAACAGTTGTATCCCTTTATGTTAAACATTATGTTTTCTAGGTACTAGCTGTTTTTTTTATTATATAATAATAATATTTTATTTAATCAAAGTGATACTGTTTATTTTTTATAATTGTATATCTCGTATATATAAGTAATTATTATTATTATATCATAATTAAAATATAAGAATTTTTTTATCATATGATCGATTACTATCTCTTTTAAGAAGATATAATTGACTTTAATTTTATTTCTCCCTCTCATATTTTAAATGTAATGATAACTTATATCAATATGTTTACTTTTAGAACTATTTCTTCTATTTTTAATCGAATAAATGATATAGTTATTATTATAAAGTATAGCTACGAATTCTTTACATAAATTTAATTGTAAATTATCAATAAACCTCTTAATTCATATAGCGGTACTAATTGGTATACTTTATAATATATATTTTACCTCTATGATGGATTTTATAACATAATCTTATTTCTTACTTAATCAAGAAATTACCGTTCCATCATATAAAAACATATTTTTACTTTCTGATTTTCTATCATCCTAACATCTGTAAAATTTGTATTATAATATCTAATAAATTTTAAATTATACAATCCAAAATATAGTTTCATATCTTTAATTTCTTTCAGATATCTCATGATCCTTTTAACTGCTTACTAATATTTTCTTCAAAATTTTGATTAATATCTACGTATTACTCCTGTTGCATATGATATGTCTAGTCTTGTGCTTCTGATTTATGTTTTAGAAAATACATATATCTATATTTAGAATAATCATCAATAAAAGTGATAAAATATTCAATACATCTATGTGTTTTTGTCTTCATAAATCTACATAAATTTGAATAAGATCCAATATAACATCCAACAAAGCTTGAGTTATGCGACCTTCTTTGCCTACACAGGAACATGTACTGTAAAATTTTGTCAATGTTACAAAAAGGTGAAAATTAAACATTAAAGAAAGATGCAAGTGGTGAGATAAATTATAGTTTGAATTACACAATGCCATCATTTAGACTAAAATGAATATTAACCTCAATAAATGCCATAATTTCATAGGAAAATTTTATTTTCACATGTACAAGAAGTGAAAATTTTCTACAGTTCAAAAAATGAAGGGATGAAATAGAACTTTTCACTAACAAAAATTAAGAAATAAATATTTTTTATACAAGCAAGCAACAGAAGTTAAAATTAGGGCATCCTTCAAACAACCACAGCATTTTAATTAATCATTATATATATTAGGCAACCTATTACTTTAATAACTCATTAGAGATATGTCTAAGGTAAACATTTCTTTTTTCAACTACTACAAAGTTCTATAATGAATTGAAACCAACCGAGAGGAATAACTTTTAAGTAAATTTTGTTAAAACAAAGTTTTGTTTTTAAGGGTAGCATATCACAATAAAGGCTCTTACCATTGCTGATGACCCGTTCATCCCATTGCAGTATAGGGCGCACAAGAACTCCACTACCAAGAAGCATCATCTTTTCTGCTTTCTTACCTTCCTCCACAATCATATTTCCTACTTTTATTCATGGAGCTTGCCCTTCCTCACTAGTTCCTCTGCAAGAGTCAAAACTTCCTTGGCTGTGCACCCACTTAAGACTCTATCAAAGTAAGGCAGCTTCTTTTCCTTTGTAACAAATGCAACATCCATATTAGGCCTTTCAGCAATGAACCCATCATAGCTATATGGAAGCAAATGCACCAATTTCGTCAACTTCAATTTTTGAAAGCACATTCGGAAGAAGTTATGCTCTTCATTATGGCAAATTCTATAAGTTTTATTGGGATAGACGGAGTTGTTACTTTAATTCATTGAGAAACGGATGGTGATTCATGATGAGTTACAATGGCATAAAATGTTGATTGATTACAGCCAACAGAAGATAACTGGAAATCACCCACTCCGACCGAAAGCTAGTATCTTAATTATCCTTTTCCACCCTTAGAAGCACTAACTGTTTGCACGACTATTCTCCTTAAACTTTCTTAATAAAAAGTGGGGTCAATTTTGGTTGTAGAGGAAGACCTTAAAATTCGATCAAGGTGTTGGTCTGATTCATGTAGGTACTTAAAATATGAAAATTCGACATGGAGACAAAGCGATAGTTCATATGATAAGGGGTAGCCTTAAAAGAGATTGCAATCATAATAACAACCTTGAATGGGAATGATTGAAGTTCACTTCTAGAAATTTGAAAAATAAAACTTACACAAAACAGAGTCGTCTACTTTTCTTGACATTTACACAATTAAAAGTTTGAATTACGTATTATGAAGATGGAAGGCTTAGGAGAAAAATTAATAATCTACTTACTTCTTTCATATGTTATAAAAAGAAGATATTATCATGTGGTCCACCAACACAAACAACAGATGAAAGAATTACTTTCATTTCATGCATGCTGTACTATTCAAAATAACAGTAAAAGAAAAAACACAGTTTAAAAAATTGCATTTCTCATTTTAGGAAAAGCTAAACATTATAATTTGAAATTTACTAACCGATCGAATATTGTAATAATATCAAAGACACCATGCCATCTATAGACCATGTGATCATCCATAAGAATCACCTTAATAGTTGGATTTGTTATTATTCTTTCGAAAATGCTAGAGTACACAGCTGAAAAATGGTTGCTTGCTTTTCTAGTTTGCTCGAGTAGCCCTTAACCTTTCAAAGACCTTAAGAAATATACATAATGAAAACATTCATTATGGGCACTTCAAATAATTGTTTAAGAAGTTACAAGCCCGTAGGCCTTTACAAATAATGAACATTTAGAGATGAAAATGTTAAATTTGGGGAAATCCATCCAAACTCTATGAAGAACATATTTAGGCCAAATGAGTGAACACATTTATAGATTTGAACACCACTTCTAACCCAAAATCTTAAAGCATTGGGTTTATGGGTCCATTCCACTTATATATTACTCATTTGCTTAAGTTTTTAATATGAGACTTTTTCACTTCATACACTTACACTTGACATTCCAACAATCTCTCCCTCAAGTACGAGTCTCTTCCATGTTAAACTTGAGCTTTACTGTAGGTCCAAATAAAAGAATTCAAGAGAGGGGTAAATTAGATTTTTAAAACGTTTATGCATAAGTAAAACTTTTTTGGTGAAAGTGAAAATGATAATCACAATGAACTAAATGAAGTTAAATGTAGAATAAAGTGAAGAAAGAAAGAATATGTACAAATGATTTTATAATGGTTCGACTATAAGCCTATATCTACTTTCTCGATTGAATTCACTCACACCGAGAATCACTAATTCTTTGTTTTCACGAATAAAAAAAAACTCAGATATAACTCCTTCTTACACGGTGAAGGGCAACCTATAATTATAATTTCTTTGAATCGGGTAAAGTGCAACCCTATATACTTCTTTCTTATGACAGGTGAAGAGAAACGCAAGTTATATATGATAAAATCAAAGAATGGCAGATTAAAACTCTCAACAAAGTGTGTGTGCAATAAGTTCAACGTTTTCTCTCATTAAAAATTACAGATGATAGAACAGATAGAATAAAAATGAATATGAAGAGGAATGTTTTTCAACACTGTGCTCTGAATAACTTTTTCAACCATCTTATTGTCTTTACAAAATTGATTGCATTTATATCAGTATTAGTTCGCTCTAACGGCTTTTTGAATTTATCATTAAGGACAACATTTGATGATCTAAAACTAGCCGTTATAATATGTAAACAATGCATATATCGATACTTTTGATATGTGTATCGATACTTTGCTAAAGTTTTACTAGTACAGTTCTATGTATCGATACTTCTTTACATAGAGAATTTTGGTTCTGTCTATATATTAATACTTGTCCTTTAGAGCATCGATACTTCTTTCTTTGTACAGTGTATGTATTGATACTTCTTTAGTTTTCGCGTTGCCTCGATTTTCTTTGCACAATAGTATTTATATATGCTATTCCTTTCGGTTAAGTATCGATACTTTACTTTAAGATATCGATATGTGAATAGTATTATATATGTGCTTTGTCCTAATATCGATACTTTTCTCTTATATATCAATACTTTTATTCGTGAAAAGCCATGTATCAATACATGCTGTTTTATGTATCGATACTTTAGTCGAATTTCCTGTAATTTAAATCCTTTCTGGACACAAAAGGTTTTATAAGTCTAATACGATCAATATAAGTTAATTCAAGGACAAATTTAACCAAGATAATTATGACAAAAATTATTAATTCAAGAATAATGAATTATCAATTCATATTTACAAAAAATTTTAATCCATCAATTTTGTTTATCATTATTCAAATGTCAATATTATTAAACTCAATTATATCATCAAAAACATAATATATTCTACATTTACTTGATTCCCCCTAAACGGAAGTCTTTCTTTATTTTTTTATTCGAGTATCACGGTATTTTTAAGAGCCCATATTTTTACCAAATCCGACACGCTTATCCTGGAGTCTGTGCTAGCTAGTGCTCCACTCAAAGATATATGCTCTTTTCTCTAAGAACCGCGTCTTATAACTCTACCTTAAACTAACCCACTCTCTTTAGGCCATTCTCTTTGAGAGTCTATAATTCTTTATCATTTCTCATGACGATAACAACCATAAGAATACACATATACCACGGTCTTCATACTCATGTCTCTTTTGAACTATCGGCTTTGATACTACTTGTTGAATCCGGAAAAGTCTGTCCAACTCTGAGGAGAACATACTTAGGTCAAATGAGTAAATACATTTATGAACTTGGACACTACTTTCAACTCAAACCTTAAGGCATTAGATTTATGAGTTTATTCCACTTATATATTACTCATATGTCTAAATTTTCAATGTAAGATTTTTTTACTTTACACACTCACATTTAACTTTCCAATAATCTCCCCTTCGAGTATGAATATCTTCCATATTAAACTTGAGCTTTATTTGCTCTTCCTTAAACGAAAGTTTTTTTATTTATTTGAGTATCAAGGTATTTTTAAGAGCCCATACTTCTACTAAACTCGACTCGCTTATCCTAGAGTTTGCGTCTGCCAATGCTCTATTCAGAATCACATACTTTTTTTCTCCAGAAATCGTATTTTACAACTCTACCTTGAACTAGCCCACTTTTTTTTAACCATCCTCTTTAGACCCTCTTCTTTAGAGGTCCATAACTCTTTATCATTTTTCATGACAATAATAATCACAAAAATACATATATACCACAGTCTTTATATCTGTGACCTTTTCGAATTATCGATTCTAATACCACTTCTTAAATTCAAAGAAATCTGTCTAAATTCCAAAAAAAATATACTTAAATAAAATGAATAAACACTTTTATAAAACATTTCTTTTAATTCAAAATTTTAAAATTTTAAAATATTAAATTTATAAATCTATTTTATTTATATATTATTTATTTACCTAATTTTTTTTATAAGAAATTTTTTCGCTTCACGTATTTATAGACATTATCATAAAATAAAGACAATTTAAATAGAAGAATGATAGAAAATTGACCTCTGTGCAAGACATGTGGGGCACATCAGATATGACAGCACTGGAACCTGATAATATAAAGTCTGAAATTAGTCTTCCCAAAAACTAAACACCGTTCGAAATTTCGAATTTGCATTTGATTCATGATGTGCAGTGTAATTAGAATCTAAAACAATCATTAAACTAACATGACAGGTACAATGATGATTATAATAAAGGTCACACGAGCATAGTTAGCAATAGACCAACCATCCAACCAAACCTTCAGGAACTTCTAACATTTTTTATTTCTCTGAACGACCCATGTCCAGAAAGAGAAAGATTTGATGAAATCACACACAAGTTACTGACATGAGGAGTGATTTTAGTGTAAATAACTTGGTTGTGAGAGAGGGTTTTGAAAGAGAAGGCATGGGAGCTGAGAAAAGAACATTGAGAAGCAAGATCAAGCACAGGCTTGACGATTCATGTTTAAATAAAATTGTTTTTCTTTGGACTCGAAAGATTCCATAATAAAACAAGCAGATTGATCGATCACAGTGTTCCCAACTATAAAATTTAGCCCGCGAAGATTCAATATTTTCGTGGCTCACGTTCTTGCTGGAGCGTGGGTTCATTACTCATTAGGATATATATCTTCGTCTTGTCAAATGATACTGTTTTTTAATAATCAGACATATTTTTCTTTCTTTTTTGAAAAGTAGATATATTGGTTGCACTTTTTTTTTTTCAACTAAAGGCTCACATTAGATTAGCTAATTCGTAATTAGGTTTAATTAATTATCACTATTCTTAATATTAATATTTATGTCAGTAAGTCATTACTACTAATACCTTATAAGGATTGGAGTAATTTGTAATAGTCCAAACTTTTAAGCTTACCTGTTTTTAACTTTAAAGTATTTTGCAATAATAACTTGTTCAAACTCTAGATATAAGCAGGAAGTGAAAAATATATTTTAAATTTTATTAACTCTTATTTAGTTATTAAAAAAAAAACTTAATTACCACTAATAATAAAAAAAGTGTAAAATGAAATTAATTGCAAGAAAATAAAATAAGTGTTATTATCTTTTTCACTTTATGAGGTTTCAATTTTTATCCATTGCATCCTTGCTGTCTAATTTTCATTACATTATCAAAGGGTAAAGTTATCATTTTATAAAATATATTTCTTTTATTATTTTTATCAAAAATTTAAAGCGAAAAAAAAATAAATAACAACCGACCAAATACAGTGTTGAAACCACTAGCCAACCTTTGTCAACAAATAACCACCACCATTAACTACCGTTGATAGCCGTTTTTTGACTTTTTTTTGAGTCAAAATTAATGTCAACACAATCTCGTTCGATGCTTTATTGAATGGTTATATTATCATTGTTGTTAGACTAATTATATGTTGTAACTGTAAATCTAAAGCTACAATATTAATTATTAAAATTTCAACTTTAAATTTACGGTCTAAGAGCTCTAATTTAAATATTTTATTTAAATTATAAATAATTAATTAAATTTAAATATAAGATAAATATTCACATTATACATTCTAAATTCAATTTATCATCATCAAATTATACTCATAAATATTTTATTTTATTATTATATTTTTTGATAAACAACAAAATAATTCTCGTAAATAAAAGCTAACTAAAGTTTAAAACATAAAATTCATTCAATTTTGAATTAATGCTTTCTCGTATTGACTCTAATATCTGCTTTTCAATTTTATTTTTTTAATCAATTTTTTATATGTCTCTTTTTATTAAATATACCTAAATTATTATAATCTATCATTAATAATATTATATTATTATTTAAAAAAATATTTATCTAATATTTTTGAAGTTTGAGAACTTCAAATTATCCTCCCAAAAATAAAAAAGAGTAGTAGTAGTAGTAGTGTTGTGAGATGAATATCCAAATTTAAATAGGAGGGGTAAAGATATAATTGCACTGGAAAAAATTAAATGATTTGGGTGTACCATAGCAGCGACAGATTTGATAACATTGACCAAACTATATTATGAAATGATAAAAATGAAAACCTCAGCGATAAAAAAGATAATATCCCAATAAATCACTATTAATAAGTTAAAATGTTAAAAACATCACCCAAATCATTCGAATTACATAAATAAATAACAATAATAAGTTAAATGTTAAAAACATCCCATAATCAGTCGAATTAGATAAAATACTACAGGCTACAGACACTTATTTTCAGTGCTGACGTGGCAGGTGGCGCAGTTGCGAGCTACGAGCCGTATGGTTCGTAATTGTACGCGCCACTGCACATGAAACCCCGCCAAATCCCACAAGATGCTCGTAAACTCTTCACCGTCGCGACTACCACCACTCGTCAGTTTCTCTCCTGCTATACTCTCCCTCTCTTTAAACATCCCCAATTTTCAAACTGACAAATTTCAAATTTTCTACATTTCAATTATTTATAACCTCCAAGAAACTCTAATTGGCGGTATTTATTGTCTTAACCCTAAATCAGGGGTCTAATTTCAGGGTTTTAAGATCATTTTTATTTCTTGAACTAACGGTTTCCAATTAGGGCTTCAAAACTGCTATTTTGCCGGTAATAATTACATTGCACATCTAAGATTCAGTTGTTAACCTAATTCTCGGTATTTAAATGGCGATAATTGGCGACGCTCTGCGGCAAGCGTTCATGCCTAAGCACGAGTACGAGTGCTTGCGAGAGGAAGACAAAGCATGGGTCAAACTTCAAAACCCCATCTTGATTTCGGTTGTGACCTTCATTTGTCTGGTGATTGTTGTATGTACAGTTGTGAGCCTGAAAATCGTCTTTCCTGCTGACAACAGCAAGAGGCCGTTTTGCAGCGATGTAAAGCTAAAGCCTTTACCAACTAATGTTAAAGGAGGAGGGGATTCGGATCTGTTTCCGGGAGCTTTTTATTTGACGGATCAAGAGACTGTTGATTATTACTGGATGGTGGTGTTTATTCCTTCCACAATCATTTTCTTGGCTTCCGCTGCGTACCTCGTGGCAGGTAATAGATTCTTGAGAATTTTTTCCTTCTTTATGTTTCTTCGTTGTTGAGTTGTGGGAATTGAAATGCCTTCTGAGTTCTACGTTAATTTGTTGATTGTAATAATGTATTTTCTTTTTCGGTTAAAATATGAATTTTCTTACTTCTATAAATTATGCTGTGAGCATGACGGATTTTGATTCAGACAATGTTGTAGCATAAATTTGCTTGCCTATTGCTATGTGATAGTTCCATTTCTAGATAACTTGTAGGTGGAGAGATAAATGAAAATAATGCAGAGAATTTTGTTTGTCAATGTGTTTTAGATTCCTTTTGGTTTAATATTTGTCATTTCAAGCTATGTTTATCGAAATAAAATGGTAAGGCCAGGAGACACATTCTTGAGTATATAGCTGTATTTTTCCTTAACGAAAATTGACCTGAATGAAGCATTTTTGTAATGAAAAATGTGTTCTTTTGAATCAAAGAATTCATAAATAGTGTTAGTCTATTGACTACGACCTTAAACATGGCCACCAGATGCTATGGTGCTTGGAATAAAAGCGCTAACAGAGCAAGGGAATGGAAATGCGGAATGCATAATGTTTATTTTTCTGATACTGTTAAAGAGAAATTCTTGGTATTTGAGTTTAGATTTTCAAAACATGGTTGGTCGTTTTGGAGTTTATTGTAGTTTGTGAGGCGATATGGATCAGTAAGGTGAAGATCTCCTTGTTTGGAATCATGGAAAGGAATGTGATGTTGGCATGGCACGCCTTACTTTTGGCGATATTAAGCTTATTAAGAGAGCAATGTGTATATTTTATTGTCCAGATACGTATATTGAGCTCAGATATGGTCTTCAAAATGGCTCATTGACCCCCCATTATTCCTCTCTACTCTTTCACCACTTTCCAGGAGAACAAAAATTATTATGATTGTCTTAGGATACTCCTTTGAATCTATGATTTGATTCTCATTATAAATTGTTAACCTATGATTTTAGATAAAGTTTAACAAGTATATACGTCTTATATACATTTACAACTTAATTTTTATATATTTTCTTTAGTTATTTCTTCTCGATAGCTCTTGGTTCAAATTTTAGTGAGAATTTTGCAATCTTAGAGATTGTCCTCAATTGATTTGTTGTTTTGAATATGTTTTCTACTTCTCAATTCTCACGGTATTAGCCACGATGCAGGGATCACTGTTGCATATACTGCTCCAAGAAGACACAGATGCTTAAATGTAGTTGAAAACAATTATTGTGCTTCTAAAAGGGGTACTGTTTTCTCTTTGACTTGTGCGATATGATGTTCTGATGATTGCATGCTGTTAATTTGGTTAATTCCTTGCAAAATTTTGCATTTTGCTTGTATATTGGCTAATGGATGCATGATTTTTTCACAATAGAATGATTGTCAATTAATAACAATAAAATTGTTGGCTCACCAAATGTTAGTGCAAGTACGACATCAAAAACCATGCTTCTAAGTGGTGCAAATGTTTTAGACTGAGATACCATTGAAGTGAAAAAAGGAAGAAACACAAACTTAGCCCAACAATCCTTTGGAGTTAATAATGAATAAAATGGAGAAAAAACTGTATAACTATTTTACTTTTACCCTTTTTTTTTGGCCCAGGGGAGTGGTTTGGGGTAGGGTGGAATGAAAGTGCAAAAACACAGGTTAGAAGCTATTCTTGAACTGGATCAGTTGCAGAGATATGTTTATGTCCTTTGCACTTTAGATTCTGCAATTGATGTTTGAGGCCTCAGTTAACACAATTCTGTCTGGCTTCCTTTAAATTGTCCTATGCTTCACTAGTATCATTTTAAGCAGACATCGGTTGGTTTAGATGAAAATCTAATTGGTTGATGGTTTACTGTTGATGCTGATAAGACGAGACTGTCCTTAGTGCACCCTTTTCCAATTAATGAAACCAGAGGGAGATGAAAGGGATATGGAATTGATTTTCCGAAATTGAGGGAATGCTATGTACATTTTATTTCCTCCAAAATACAGGAACCAATCAGATCTATCATGTCCTTTGATGACATGCGAATTGCCAGGAGCAACAAAGCATCCAGTAGAAGGAGCTCATTAGAGTTGATTTTCAGGAATTGATTGGAGGTTGTGGAATATAAGTTTAATGTTCCTCCTTATTGCTCAAAAGTATTTATGGACATTTGGGAAAAAACAAGTACATTGACAAGCAAACTAAGAAATGACTTTCAATATTTTCTTGCTTTCTTAGATACAATTTTTGCAATGCGCTTTTTAAACATGTGGGTATTAGGCTGCCCATAATTGCTTGATACTGTCTTTGAGTGCATTTTACTGACTTACTTATCATATCGTAATCTAGGTGGGGTTCGTTGTCTATCCATTCTGAATGCTGTCTTTGCCATCATATTTAGTCTTCTTGCGTTGTTTCTTGGTTCAAGCCTCTTGACACTAGGCAGCAGCTGCTCTGTGCCCCTGTTTTGGTGCTATGAGGTAGGATCCTGGGGTCTGGTCATTCTATATGCAGGAACTGCCTTCTGCCTAAGAAGAAAAGCAGCTGTAATTCTTGATGAGGGTGACTTTGGTGGTCAAAACCTTGGAGTTGAAATGTTGGAAGCAAATCCCTTGGAAGTGACGCCAGATGTGGAAAGGCGTGTTAATGAAGGTTTTAAGGCATGGATGGGGTCATCTTTCCTATCCTCTGATGAAGAAGATGAACCTGACAATTATCTGGAAGTCTCCCACCTCAAATGACGCGTGCTTGTTCTAACTAGCAAAGACCATAACCTTAATTAAGTGTTCAGAAGCATAAGGCTTTTTGGCAGATTTTCAACGGTAAGCATCAGAAAAGGACTTTCCACAACTCAAAGCATGAGAATAGGATGGAGTTCAATATTGGATAATGCAAGCCCCAGTTTACTTCTGGTTCAACTGATACTGAAGAAAAGTAATGGGTTGTAATTACAAAGTTTGGAATGATGATGTTGATTTGATCCGGTCTGCTTTATCTGACCTCTTTGAGTAATCTTCCTAGTTTGTGAATAATTAACCATAGTGTCAGTATCAAGAAAAAGAACCATAGTGTCCCCTTTTGCATGCTAAGCTTGGGTCATGGTGAAGCAAGCATTTTGCTAACTGTATTTAACTCTTAAAAAGTTATTGATGACTAATCTCAGACATCTAAATTTATTTGATGTACACTCCATCTTTGCTTTTTAATTATTAAACTAGGAAGATTTTTAACTTTGGAAGGCAGGCAGGTAAGGTTTCTTCTTTCTCTACTCCCTAATTCATATTATCAAAGCAGCAAAAAAAGAGAACCTTTACATGATGATGGACTTTCTACTTAGACTATTTTTTTTCTATTCCAACTAATTTACATAAAATGTTTAGTTCGCAGCTAATTTACATTAAAATGTTTACTAATTTACATAAAATGTTTTACTCAGTTTATAGGATTATAGTTAGAGATAAAAATTTGATGGCAACTAAGTTAGTCCCATTGGATCAGCGGTGGGAATTTGACCCAATGGGTTTAAGCCCAAAGCCCCGAAACGTTTCCTAATCCAATAACATTACATGGGTTCCGTCAGCAAACCCTAATACTCTGCCTTTCTACCCTTACACACTCCAATCTCGTCCGTCCCTTCCGCCTGCCCTCGCAAAGACTCAAACTCAATTTCCTACCCAAAAGGACAGAATTGAAACAGGGTTAAACTATAATCTTTTTTGTACAACAAAATTTGCTACCAGAACAACGATGGCGACTACCTACGATTACGAAGACGCTTCGGCGGATTACGAAGGGGCGATGGATGCGCACGGTCGTGCTTCATCACAAGACCTTGGCTACGACCCAAACTTCGTCCCTGACTCCGTGAAGACGTTTGTGGTCCATCTTTACCGCCATATTCGCGAGAAGAATGTCTACGAGATCCACCAGATGTACGAGACGTCGTTTCAGAGCCTCTCCGACCGTCTCTTTAAGGACACTCCTTGGCCCTCAGTCGATGCTGTCGCTTATTATGTTGACAATGATCACGTGTTCTGCCTTCTCTATCGCGAGATGTGGTTCCGTCACCTCTATGCTAGATTATCCCCTACTCTTAAGCAGAGGATTGATTCTTGGGACAATTATTGTAGCCTGTTTCAGGTGCCTTGGTTTCCACTAATTCGTGGAATTACTATAATATTATAGCTTGGACATTGTAACGCGCATTAAACCTCTTAAAGTTGATATTTAGTTGATTGAGCTGGGTCTTCAATGTACAGATTTCTGAAACACTATGAAGAGTGTTTTCTTTAGCAATTACTGTTTGAACTGATATTGAGGCTACAAATCTATCAATTCATAGCTTTTCTAATTCAGTGCAAGATTATTCCTTTGGAGAGGTTTTGATGTATTTATTTATTTATTTACGTGTGTGTTTTCAGGTGGTGTTGCATGGAGTGGTGAATATGCAGTTGCCAAATCAGTGGTTGTGGGACATGGTGGATGAGTTTGTTTACCAATTTCAGAGCTTCTGTCAGTACAGAGCCAAAATGAAGAACAAGACAGAACAGGAGATTGCACTTTTGAGGCAGTATGATCAGGTTTCTGTTATGATTTTATAGCTTTTCTTTTCATTGTTGCTGGGGAATTGCCTAGGTTGCCTTTCTATTAGTTGCAATTGTAAATATCCAAATAAAGAGGGGTAAATAATTCTGTTATATTGCTTACCATCAGCAAATGCTTTGGTATGGAATCCCGAATTGTAGTGATGGTCTTGTTACAGGCTTGGAATGTGTACGGGGTGCTCAATTTTTTGCAAGCACTTGTGGAGAAGTCAATGATCATCCAGATTTTGGAGCGAGAGAAAGAAGGCTTCGAGCAGTTTACAGCCACTGATGGTTATGATTACAATGGTGGAAGTAATGTGTTGAAGGTGTTGGGATATTTCAGCATGGTGGGATTGCTGAGAGTTCATTGTCTTTTGGGTGATTATCACACTGGTCTCAAGTGTTTACAGCCAGTTGACATTACTCAGCAAGGTGTTTACACCAGTGTTATAGGAAGCCACATTACTACCATATACCATTATGGGTTTGCCAATCTTATGTTGAGGAGGTATGTTCGTCCTTTGTTTTGTCATGATTGTGTTTTACTAGCTCTGCATGTTGTATGTTTAAGCTAGTTTCTACATCTCTCTCTTTGTGTATTTACTTTTTACTTGTATTTTTTATCTATTTGTATTCAATGGCTGATAATTTTCTTTAAAGGAATTATTTCTTTGAAGTTATTATTTATTCTTTTCCTGCATTTTGTGGACATTAGGAATAAAAGTGACATTTACGATTGTCTGACCTTTTTTCTCTGATGGAGATTGATATTGCCCTAGATCTTTATCTTTGTCTCAATGTTTATCATTGTTCTTTTTCACTTTTTTTTTTCTCCTCAAGGTATGTGGACGCCATCCATGAATTCAACAAGATTCTTCTGTACATATACAAAACCAAACAACATCATCAGAAATCTCCTCAATATGAGCAGATACTAAAGAAGAATGAGCAGATGTATGCCTTGCTGGCAATTTCTCTTTCCCTATGTCCTCAAGTTAAACTTGTTGAGGAGACTGTAAACTCGCAGCTACTGGAAAAGTATGGTGAAAAGATGATTCGAATGCAAAGATATGACGACGAGGCATTTTCTATCTATGATGAGCTCTTCTCATATGCATGCCCTAAGTTCATTACTCCCTCAGCGCCAAGTTTTGAGGAGCCTCTTGTGAATTACAATCAGGTATGTACTTTCCTTGTTTTGTGGGGCTGTGTATTTGACAGAGGTTCTAACTGTGGTACATGCCTTTTCTGTCTCCTCTCTATTGTCATTGACACCTGACATTTAATTTAATAAAAGAATTTCTAAAAAGTGAAAGATTTAATTGTTATCGATATGAATATTGACCCTGGTAGCTAGCACTGTTTGAGCTTGAAAAGGATCATAGAAGTTCTGCTTTTAAATGACTAGTGTATCTTGTATATTATAAATGTCAAAGGAGACACTAAGGGATGCCCTCTAGATTATGTTTATGAACAAATTTCAATTGTAAGGGTATAGACTTCAATAGCTTCTATATACTGCCATGCATTATTAAACAAGTATCAGTGTTATGAAACGTTTGCATGTTGAAAATCAGTCATTAATGCTTTTGGTATTTACAGTAAAAGCAACATATATTGTCTGGAGGTGCTTCACAATATGATATATTCGTGTATGGTTGTGGAACCGGACAAATTAAAGCTTCTTAAAATGAGTTCTTCATAACTGAAAATTATTTTTGAGACAATGGTTATCTTACAAAGATGCAAATGTTGCTTTCATACTGAGCTTCTATTTCAGAGTAGTGTGTCCTCCCTTACATTGTTCCTTTTTCTTTTTGTCATGTGGTGTAATCAAATTCTTTGGCAGCTATTCTATTTGATTTGAGTGTGATTTTAAAAAATAGCTTCTATTTTTTGCAGGATGCCTATAGACTCCAGTTGAAGCTGTTCCTCTATGAAGTGAAGCAGCAACAATTACTATCAGGCGTCCGACCTTTCTTAAAAGTGTATTCATCAATGTATCTTTCAGAGCTTCCAACTTACATGGAAGTGGATGAGCCCACTCTCAGGTAGAATTTTGTTTGTTGAGGATCTCTTCTTTTCATATTATTCTTGTCAAACTGATGTTGAGAGTTTCTTGCTTTAATGTTTTATAGGACTATTCTGATGACGTACAAGCACAAGACTCATGCTGTTGATTCTGATGGGAAGATTATTTCTAATGCCGATGTGGATTTCTACATTGATGATGTATGCAAATTTTGTGCTATTTTTTCTTTTTTGTTAGTGGTTTAACTATTAGGTCATTTTCTTTTGCATATTTTTAGTTTGAAATTGCAGCATTATATTTTTCTGACCATGCATTCAATTGTCTTGCAACGACATCCTCTCACATGCAGACTGACGCGTGTTTTGTCTGAAACCGCATGTATGATATAATATGATATCAACATAAAAAAATATATATTAAAATTACTAGCAAGATAATATGATGATATCAATTAGAAATTCTTCCTCGGACGATGAGCACACCCTACTATGTTGCTGCAGAATATGATTCATGTCGTCGAATCAAAGCCAGTGAAGCAATATGGTGATTATTTCTTGCGGCAGATTGTCAAGGTATGCCCATTTACTCTTGGGTTGGTAATCCGTATTCCTTAAGTGTGGCTTGGATGTTGTATGTGACTAGCTGTTACAATTTTTCCCATTTTTGTACAGCTTGAAGGGGTGATAAATGATCTGGACAGGATAAGGCTGGACTGAGCTATCGCTGTTCTGAACTTCGACTTCTCTGCTACCTCCATTTTCCAGTTTTCTGCATTTGATGCATGGCAGAGATTTTGTACTACTTAGTTGGTTTTTTCCGCAACTTCTGAATTCGTGTGGTGTGCTTTAGCTTTGGGATGTAACTTAAGCTGCTACATTTTTTTTAGCTTAAATGATAAATTATGTTCTCTTATGAGGTGAGCCAAAGGATTTAAAAGAAGGTTCTTAATTTTTTATTATCTTATCCGATCCACTTGTCTCTTGAGTGGTTGGGGTAAGTTACGCAATTTTGTAATCCTTTTATTTAAGTTATTCGGGGCACGTTGAGTTTATAGTAATGTTGCACATAAAATTTGTATAGACTTTTTCATATAAATGACACTTTTATTTATTTCATTCTGTTCTTTCAATCAATATCTGTGTTGAGCTTATACGACCTCTCGAGTGTGCAAACTGAAATTTTTTTTTTTTAAATTTTTAATTATTATAATATAATATTGTTAATAATACATAAGATGTTAATAATAATATTTAATTATGTAATAATATATATAATATATTTATTCAGATAATATTTAATATGAATAATTATAATATTAATTAAATAATATTTAATTACTAAATATTATATATATAGGCAATATTTATTTAATTAAATACACAAAAATATGTAGTTAAGAAATTATTTAAAAAATAAAATTTAATATAAAAAATTATTTACTAATATTTAAAATAATAATATTAAATTATATATATTTAATTAAAAACACGTTATGATATTTAATTAATAAATAATTTAAATAAATAATATATTTAATAAAAGATTTTATTTTATATTGTTGAATAAAATTATATATTATTTAATTAAGTGTAGATAAATTATTAAATATTATTAAAAATACTATTTAGAGAGTGAATAGTATATTTTTGAGGATAAAAAGTACTGTATGAATAGCATATAGTGTTTCAGAAATAACCTCTTTTTATTTTATATCTTTAAATAATTTCCATCTTTTATAAAACTATAAAAACACAAATATTTATATATACGTATAAAAAAATGATGGTTGAATGATTTGGAGGCAAGAATTTTGTAAAAGATGGTAGAATTATAGCGTGAGATTTAGAGATTTTTTTTGAAGACAAGAGAAATAAGGTTTTGAATTAAAATAAAAAATAAAAAATAAAATATTTTAATTTAAAAATAATGAATCGAATTATTTTTAAGTAAAATTTAGTTACGTGATTTTTTTAAATTTTTTTTAATATAATCAATAATTATTTTTGGTTAGTTCCCTTCGTTCTATCATGCTCACCACCTTCAACGATTCAGCTGCCAGCAAACGTTCAACCAACAACTAATCTCTCTTTTCCCATCTGTCCTTTTTCAGACACGTTGTACGGAACATGTTTTATTTGGAGCTTAGTTATATATATATATATATTATTAAAACCACCAAATCCCGACATTATGAGACAGTACTGTCACAATTTCCTTACGGATGGTCTTATGTTTAAATGGGAATTTGAGGTTGTGAAATTGTATAATCTACTGATCCGGCAAAGCAGCTGCTGAACCCAAAATGGCAATGTGTGCTAGGTGTTGGTTGCACGAATCAATAAAGATTGTCAACGTCATAACCAACTTGCTTGTCTTTGGAAATTGGAATGATCATTTATGGTCTTTGGCTGCTAAAGAAATGGAATGAAGGTGTTGCGGAGCTTCCTACCGTGGCGTATCTTCCGAAACCAGGGTAAGCTTCGGTATCTGCTTTGAATGTTTTGGAATTTCATGATCGTTATTGCAAATTGAAATTCCGTTTGGGTCTCTGATTGCTCCATTGGCTTATTGCGTTTTAGGGCTAAGTTAGATTTTTCTTACTTGATCTTCCTTCAATAAATGGAAATGGAAAATGAACGACTTTCCCCATGATTTCCACATGCTATCTATTTTCTCCTTTCTAAATGGATAATTAATAGAAGTCTTTTAGTTTGTTGATCTTTTTCCAAAGATTATTAACTAGACTAGTAAATAAACGTGATGAATAACGAACGATAAGTTTTCCTTCATAAGATGAACTTTTTCACTGTTAATTTATTGTCTTGCATTCTTCTGAAAACAATTTGTTTTATTTGACAGGTTTATTATATACACATGTTTAGGGTTGGGAATTGCTGTTTGCTTGAGCACGCTCTTTGGTCATATTATTGCCAATGGTATAAGCAATTATACTCTTCTTATAGTATTCTTGCTCACCAGTTTAATTTACCTTATATTTGGTATAATTAAGAAGAAAAATATCATGAACTAAAATTCTTCGACTGGTCTATGGTTTCGATAGAATCTTGGCCAATTAAAATTTTATTTCTGAAGGTTTGATTTGCAAAAGTGCTTCTGCAGTAATTCAGTTGCTCATTTCATACTATTCCGGTCGGATAAGTTTTTCATTTCATCAGTTAAAATGAAGTTTCTTCCTTGAGAATATTCAAATCACCGCTTAATATAAGATTATTTGAGAAAGAAATTAATGGAGTACAAACGATGGTCTTCAAAATTTAATTTTAGCTTTTTAGCTATTCAAGTTAATCTTTAACTAAGATTTAGTACACTGTCATCATCAGCCTCCTGGTTTTGCTTGAAGTAGCCGTGGTTGTTGCAGTATTCTTCGGTAAGAACTGGCAAAAGGTATGCTTTTTCAACATTGTCTCATTAGGATCACAAAACTTCACTTGTTTTTAATTAGACTTATTTATTTTTTATACACTTGGAAGTAATTACAAGTAGAACTCTCTCTTCAACGGAAACTATTTTTGCTGTGGTGCATCTCTAGGGGGATTGAATTGCATTGGATTTCTTTTCTTCTAGTTTAAGTATATGATTCTTCTTTTCTGTTTTCTCCTTTCTGGGGTTGGGGGACGTGGAGTCTCACTTGGATTGTGATTCTAATAGCCAACTTGATATATCAAGCTTGTAATTATAATCAAAATTTTTTTTTCATTGGTATATGAAAATAGCGATTCTAGTATATGAAACTAATCCAACAAGCTTCATTTGATTGGAGCCTACTATTGTTGTGCCCCAAACAAAATCTGCTACTATTTATTGGACATTCAAGATTCTACTACTTGTTGCTAACACAACGGAAATACGGAATTCCCTAACTAAGCAATCATATGGAAATCCCAAACAATAACAACAAGTATTCTACTAGCTAATT
>JAVXUL010000019.1:10473386-10485112 GCA_035590515.1 Trichilia minutiflora
CTCTCTCTCTCTCTATATATATATATATATATATATATATATATATATATCTGAAGGTATGTTGATGCCATCCGTGAATTCAACAAGATTCTCTTGTACATATACAAGACCAAGCAATATCATCAGAAATCTCCACAGTATGAGCAGATACTAAAGAAGAATGAGCAGATGTATGCTTTGCTAGCAATTTCTCTTTCCTTATGTCCTCAAGTGAAGCTTGTTGAGGAGACTGTGAACTCGCAGCTGTGGGAGAAGTATGGGGAAAAGATGATTCGAATGCAAAAATATGATGATGAGGCATTTTCTATCTATGACGAGCTCTTCTCATATGCATGCCCTAAGTTCATTACTCCCTCGGCTCCAATTTTTGAGGAGCCTCTTGTAAATTACAACCAGGTACTTGCTTTCCTTGTTTTATGGGGCTGTGTATTCGACAGAGGTTCCAACTGAAGTTTTCTCTCTACTCTTTTTTCTATTGTCATTGACACTTGACATTGAATTTAATAAAAGAACTTCTAAAAAATGGAAAGATTTAATTGTTGTTGCTATACATATTGACCTTGGTAGCTAGCACTGCTTGAGCTCGAAAAGGATCATGGAAATTATGCTATTAAATGACTAGTGGATTTTGAATCTTATAATTGCCAAAGGAGAAACTGAAGGATGCCCACTAGATTATGTTTATGAACAAATTTTAAAATGCAATGGTATTGATTTCAATAGCTTTGATATGCTGCTATATGTTATCAAACAAGTTCCATTGTTATGAAAATTTTGCATGCTGAAAATCAGTCTTTAATGTTTTTGGTATTTACGGTAAAAAGGAATATATATCATCAGGAGGTGCTTCACAATCTGATATATTCTTATATAGTGGTGAAACCTGACTAATTAAAGCTTCTTAAAATGAGTTCTTTGTAACTGAATTCCAAGGCAATGGTTATCTTACAAAGATGTAAATTTTGCTTTTGTACTGAGCTTCTCTTTAGCAATAGTGTGTGCCCTATCATGTTGTTCCGTTTCCTTTTTTCATGTGGTTTTATTCAAGCTTTTTTGCAGGTAAGTAATTTTGGTTTGAATGTTATTTACAAAACAAATGGCTTATATTTTTGGCAGGATGCCTATAGACTCCAGTTGAAGCTGTTCCTTTATGAAGTGAAGCAGCAACAATTACTATCAGGTGTCCGATCTTTCTTGAAAGTGTATTCATCAATGTATCTTTCAGAGCTTGCAACTTACATGGAAGTGGATGAACCCACTCTCAGGTAGAATTTTGTTTGCTTAGGGTCTCTTCTTTTCATATTATTCTTGTCAAACTGATGTTAAGAGTTTCTTGCTTTAATATTTTATAGGACTATCCTGATGACATACAAGCACAAGACTCATGCTGTTGATTCTGATGGGAAGATTATTTCTAATGCCGACTTGGATTTTTATATTCATGATGTGTGTCAACTTTTTCCTATCTTTTCTTTTTTTGTTTGTGGTTTACCTATTACTTTTTTTTTTCATATTCTTTTAGTTTGAAATTGCAACATTGGGTTTTTCTGATCATGCATCTTGCAATTACATGCTCTTGAGCAGATTGACACGTTTTACATGTGAAATTGTATGTATGATATAATGATAACAACATTATATATATATATATTAAAATTACTTGTAAGGTAGATGAAAATATCAATTAGAGGTTCTTTGGAAAAATTTCTATCCTCCGCTACTGAACTCACCCCACTATGTTACTGCAGAATATGATTCATGTTGTCGAGTCTAAGCCAGTGAAGCGATATGGTGATTATTTCCTACGGCAGATTGTCAAGGTATGTGCATTTTATTTTGGGTTGATAATATGCATTCCTTAAGTGTGGCCTGGATGTTCTATGTGACCAGCTGTTACAATTTTTCCCTTTTTTGTCCAGCTTGAAGGGGTGATAAATGATCTGGACAGGGTAAGGCTGGATTGAGTTATTGCTTTTCTGAACTCGGGACTTCCCTGCTGCCTCCAGTTTCCGGTTTTCTACATTTGATGATGCCAGTGATTTTGTACCACTTAGTTGGCAACTTGGCATTTTCCCTAATCTCTGAATTAGTGTGATGTAATATAAGCTGCGACATTGTTTATTAATTTGAATGATAAATTTTGTTATTTTGTAAGATGCGCCAAAGTATTTGAAAGAAGGTTCATTTCTTAAAATCTTATCCAATCAACTTTTCTTTTGAGTGGTGTGGGCAAGTTATGCAATTTTTGTAATATTTCATGTTGAATTTATAGTAATATTGGATATAAATTTGGTAGACTTTTTCGTACAAGTGACAACTATTTTATTTAATTCGTTCTGTTCATCCAATCAATATCTATGTTGAGCTGGTAGGCTTCTTTTTTTCTAATATTATATTATGTAATGTTGGAGTTGAACTTTTTGTCAAATGAGCACCTATCATTAACTTCTATCATTAACTTTAGAATACGAGACTTTCGTTGTTTTAAACAATTAATACTAAGGGTCTGTTTAAAATTGGAAGTTGAGGTGTTCTGGTAGGAAATTGGTTAAATTCGGGGTTCTGTGTGACACACATAAAACTTGTCTAGATCGCGAAAACTAGTGGATATCAGTAAATCCGGCCGGATTATTTTTGAGAGGCCTTTTGTGTCCATTTAACGTTCAACGATTCAACTAACATTAAAACGTTCAACTAACACCCAATCTCTCTTTACCTTTCTATCCATTTTCAGTTACGTTTACCAGAAGAATGTTTTAATTGAAACTTAGTTAGGCTGCCGGTCTTTCTTTATATATAAAATAATTATTAAAAACATCAAATCCCGCCATTAATACGTATTACTTACTGTCACATTTTATTTCTGAACCTTCTTCAAGTTAATTGTGAGGTTGAGGTTGCGGCAAGCGATGTGATCGTTACCATTCTTAAATGGGAAGGAATTTGAGGTTGTGAAACATTCAATTTACTGATGCGGCCAAGAAGATAACTGCTGAACCAAAAATGGCAAGGTGTGCTCGGTGTTGGTTGTACAAATCAATCAGGGTTGTCAACGTCGTAACCAATTTGCTTGTCATTGGAATGATCGTTTATGCTCTTTGGCTGCTGAAGAAATGGAATGAAGGTGTTGCGGAGCTTCCTATCACTAAATATCTTCCGAAACCATGGTAAGTTCTGTATCTGCTTGTATGTTTTTGGATTTTCATGATCATTGTTGCAAACTGAAATTCCCTTTTGGGTCTCTGCCGGCTTCATTGGCTTATTCTGTTTTAGGGCTACATTAGATTTTCCTTACTTGATTTTCCTTCAATAAATAGAAATGGAAAATTAATGATTTTGCCCATTATTTCCACATGCTATCTATTTTCTCCATTCTAAATGGGTATCAATAAATCTCTTAACTTCTTGATCTTTTTTCGGAGATGATTAACTAGACTTGTTAATAAATGTGATGAACAACGAACAATAATTTTTCCTTCATAAGATGGACTTTTTCACTTGTATTCTCGTTTTGAAAGGTTTCACTGTTAATTTATTGTCTTTCATTCTTCTGAAAACAATTTTTTGTTTGTTTGACAGGTTTATATACGCATGTTTAGGGATGGGAATCGCTGTTTGCTTGAGCACCCTCTTTGGTTATATTATTGCCAATCGTATCAGCAATTATGCTCTTCTTATAGTATTCTTTCTGACGAGTTTAATTTACCTTGGTACCATTGTTAGAAAAATATTATGAACTAAAAATTCTTCAACTGTTCTATGGTTTGGATGGAATCTTGGCCAATTAAAATTTCCTTTCCTAAGGTTTGGTTTGCAAAAGTACTTCTGCAGTAATTTAGTGAAAAGCCTTCCCATTTCATCAGTTGAAATGAAGTTTCTTCCCTGAGAATTTTCAAATCACTGCTCAATATAAGATTATTTGAGAAAGAAATTAATGAAGCATAAGTGATTGTCTTCAAAATTTAATTTTAGCTTTTTAACTCTTCGTCCATTCTTCTATCAAGTTAATCTTTAACTAAGGTTTAGTACATTCTCACCATCGGCTCCCTCATTTTGCTTGAAGTAGCTGTGCTTGTTGCAGTGTTCTTCAGGGAGGACTGGCAAAAGGTATGTTTTTTCAACATTGTCTCATTAGGACCATAAAACTTCTTGTTTTTAATTAGCCTTGTTTATCTTTTATGTACTTGGAAGTAATTACGAGTAGAAATATATGCTTCTCTCTTCAAGTGAAAATTATTTTTGTTGAGGTGCATCTCTAAGGGGCTTGAATTACATTGAATTTCTTTTCTTCTAGTTTAATTATATGATTTTTCTTCGCTGTTTTTCTCTTTTTTGTGGTGGGGGACATGGAGTCTCACTTGGATTGCAATTCTAAAGTCAGCTTGATATATCAAGCATGTGCTGTTCTTTTCTTCTTTTTTTTTTATTTGGTTATGTGAAGAGAGCAATTCTACTGTATGAAACTAATCCAACAATCTTCATTTGATCGGAGCTAACTGTATGGATTTTGGTGATATTTCTCTGTCAGTGCAAGGTGGTGGTGATCAAGTAAATCTATGCATTGAGATGCTTCTCCAACACGTCTTTTTTATTTAAGTTTCAAAGAAGGCTGTATTTTCTAATGTGTTACTCATCTTTCTTGGACTTTTCACAGCTAATTTCCAAGTATATTGATGAATACCATACAAAGTTCAGGACTTTTGTGGATTTTCATATAAAGATGTGTCAGCTTATTACCATTGTGATTTTGGTGCCACAGGTAATTCTGTATTCTTGTAAGATCATTTAGCGAGAGCAATTTACCATGCCACTTGTACCACAGGAAATTGATTACAATCAGATAATAGTAGCATATGCTGTTCAACATGGATAGAACTTTGATAGCTGACAAGCTTCTTTTCATGTTGGACAAAAACATTGACAACATCATCCATCCACTTTCTGTGGAAAATGGAAAACATTATGCTAAGCATTTTCCAATTACGATGCCAATGAATCCTAAGAAAGAAAATTATTTACTTGGAACAGAGTTATTAGTCAATGAAGCTCATGGTTTCCTCCATTTGGTATTGTGGTGCGGTGAGTTTTAGCCACAGCTACTGCAGAATGAAAGGTCTAGAAGTTAAAATTATGTTAGTCTCACTAAAAATTGGTGTTACCAAACAATTTTGCTTTCAAAATACAGTAGAAACACCATAATTTCAAACGGAACTTATGTTATATCTTTGGTTTATTTAAAGCATTATCATACAAATTTTATCTTGGAAAGATTTAGCTAGATTTATAATTCGTTGGAAACAAAGAGAAATTTTAAGACCTTAAATCTTTTTTCAGTCTTTCTGCGGAATCTCAATGCTTGCAATGAATAATGAAGACAAACTGCTAGTAGATGTTTATAAAACAAATTTAGTTTAATAGCTATTGAGAATCTATTACTTGTTATCTTTCATAAAATAGACTGATGTTTTGCGAATCCATTTTGCAGATCAATGTCATTGTGCTAGCTATTATTCTTTTTGCTATTGGTATTAATCAGAGGATTCATAGGAGTAATTCAGAAATCATTCAATCCTTTTTGGTTGGACCTAACTCACCTATGCCTAATGAATCAAGACACATTTGCTGCAGTTGTGAAAATTTGCTTGAAGAAAATCCCCCATGAAAATTTTTGGTCATTCATAAAGGGCTTGCTTAGAACTAGATTTGCCTGAAGAACAATTGCTAATTGCTTTTAGCATAGTCATAGATTGGATATGCCCCCACCTTTGGATAAGCCCCCTCCTTTTCGAAGAACTCTTTTAGCAGTAAGGTCTATGGTACACTACACTTTTTTGTGTTGTTGGAATTGGTTTTCAAGAGATTGGATAAGCCCCTGCCTTTTTGCTTAAAGTTTAGTGGGTAAATCTTTAACGGCTGAAGAAAGATAACAAGAGCAAGATATTGTATTGGATTATTTACTCTGCTTCCAAATGTATGTCCTTATTCAAGTGGAGAAAGTTATAGCAGTTGTTCAATTTGGAAAATAAGATTTTTCTTTGCATTTTGTTCCTTTTTTATTGTTTGGCCAGCAAACTTAAGGGTGAAGGAATTGGGGAACTCCAATGTGTGTGAGATTCAAACTTCAAAACTGTTGTACCATCCAATATATTTTAGCCGCTCGAACAATCCATATCCACAGAAAATTCATGTTTTCTACAAATTGTTCAATGACCAGCTAGAGATAATGGGGAAATGAAAAGCAGTTTCTAGCAATGCTGTTCAAATTGACGTTGTAAAAAATTTATGTTCATCAGTTTCTCGCAATGCTCTTTAGTTCTGAAGTAGGTTTTGTTTTTAAGGGAGTCCTAAACAAGTGAAATACTGCATAATCAAATTCCTCTATTTCTTTCTTTCTTTTTTTTTTTTTTAATGAAACTAATGGAGCCTCTTTAAACTATGGCTAAAGAGCTGTCAGGACTATTGGAATAATTTGATGAGTTAACAGTATTTTCATTACGCTGAACACCATAGTTTCGGTCGATGGTGAGGAGGGCTTTAATAAAAATTAAAAAAACAAACAAACTATGGCTAAAGGATCATGAAAGAGGAATTAGGTAAACTATAACATGCTTAAATGAAAAAAAAAACAGAAGGGAAGTTTTAGGAGAAATATACGGAATTGTTTTTTTTTTTTATTTACTGAAATAATCCTATTCATTAAGTAAATCAAAAATCTTTTTTTTGGACAATAATAATTTTATAGAAGAATTAAATACAGTTTCGAATAATTTCAAATACAGTATAGAAAGATATTTTCGATCACATTTTAAAATTATATTTTCGAATATAGTTTAAAATAGTACTTCCGAACATAATATAAAACGATATTTTTTTAATATAATTTAATATGTACTTTTGAATAAAAATTAAAATAATATTTTTAAATATAATTTAAATAATAATTTTGAACACAATTTTTATTTCAACTTTTATAAAGATATTATTATAAAAAAAAACAGATTTTTGATTTATTTCATTAATATTTTTTTGATATAGATATTTCAGTAAACACACACAATATATGTATATATATGTTTAATTTCGTAAAAAAAATAATTTGAAATATGACAATCGTAATAACGACAGGCAAATAGGAAAAATAACTATTGACTGTACGATTCTACGAAGTTACAAAACGGCTCGGCCTACACTCGATGCATTCTTACTGGTTTTGCACTTTGTTTTTATTATCTAACTCAGATCCACATCATGGAGTGTAAGAATTCTGAACAAAAAAGGCAGTCTCATGGCGATTCTACATTCGAAAATGTTCCTCGGGCCCCAGATATTCCTATCTACGCGGTAACTTTCACTTTCTTCTTGCAAATTGTTTCCTTTTCATCTCAAAAATTGCGTTGTGATATGAACTTTTGGAGTTTCAGTGATTCAACATTAATTCTTCTTTGAATTTTGCTGCTGTATATCCCAGTTAACTTCTATAATCACAAATGAAGTTTAGTTTTAAGTTTTTTTTATACATTCAAAAAGAATTTCATTTGCTTACTGATGCTATTGATTTTGTCACCTGTACTACTAGTAACTGTATGTTTTGGTTTTCGAATCTGATGATATTTTTGTTCGTCTATTGAAGAGAATGCTTGCCTGTCATATGCACAGGTTATGGCTGCTTACAAAGAAGACCCCAGCCCAGTGAAAATGAACTTGGGCATGGGTGTTTATCGGACGGAGGTGGGTTGAACTCCATTCATTACATATTAACAGGGTTTTTATCCCATGCCCTCAAATCAATACTGATTTTATTTATAATAAAGCCTGGTTTATGGATTGACTTTGCTCATGATAATATAACAGGAAGGAAAAGCTATTCTTCTTAATGTAGTTAGGGAAGCCGAACAATTACTGGTTAATGACCTGTAAGGTGTTTCTTTATTCTTGTAGTAATCATGATTTTATGTGAATTGATGATTAAATTCCATTACTTGAAATTCAGGTCTGCCAATAAGGAATACCTGCCTATTACAGGAGTGGCAGAATTTAACAAATTGAGTGCTAAGCTTATTTTTGGGGCTGACAGGTACATAATTCATAGTCTGACAATTTTTTTAATTTTTATTTTTGATATTGCAAGTCTGTAATGTAAAATGTATTTTACAAACTTGGATGCCATATGTTGGAATATTTTTCTCTGTTTTTTTATTTTTAACTTTAATGCCCTGAGCTCCGATTTCCTTAGTTGTTCTTTTTAATCATTTAATTTTTACCAGAACTCTGATTTTAAATGCAAGATGGTTTTCTTTTGTTGATTGCTGCTTGGAGACAGTCCTGCTATCAAGGAGAACAGGGTGACCACTGTCCAGTGTGTGTCAGGTTGTGGCGCACTGAGGATTGGAGCTGACTTTTTAGCAAAACATTACCACCAAGTAAAGCATTTATTTCACTCTTTTTTTTTTTGTCTTAATTTTCCTTTCTCGTATTCGTATTATGATTGTATCAGTTGACCCCTGAATCCCTTGCTCTGCAGCACACTGTGTACATGTCCAAGCCTACATATCAAAATCATCCCACTTTTTTTGCTGCAGCAGGGCTAGCTATGAAGACTTACAGCTACTATGATCCAAAAACACGTGGGCTGGACTTTCAAGGTTAGAATTCTTCTGACATATGCTTAAGATGAAAGCTGCATCTGTCTTACCTTTCAACTTTTCACATCACCTTATGTGTTTTCTATTTCTTGGTGGATCTTTACTTTCATAAAATCATGTATAATGTAGCTATCTGAAGTTTGAGTGAAGTTTTTTCTCTTAATCTTTGCTTAGTATGGATCTTTAATTGCAATAATGCCTTGTTGTCATTTAAAGAGCTGTGTTCTGAAGCGGGAATGATATTCCTTGCAAAAGTTTATCATAGCACATGGTGGTTTTAATTTGTTTTATTCATTTTATGATGGTATATCTACTTTGTTGGGTCACATAGGCATGTTGGAAGATCTTGAATCTGCTTCATCAGGAGCCATAGTCCTTCTCCAAGTATGTGGTCACAATCCCACTGGAGTTGATCCAACTCCTGAGCAGTGGGAGCAAATCAGACAGTTGGTGAGATTGAAAGGGCTATTACCTTTTTTTGATTGTGCATATCAGGTAGACGGCTATTTGGTTAAGTTTAAATTGTAGGTTTTCCATCTTGATAAGTATAATGATGGACTCCACTTAAACTAGGGTTTCGTTACAAATCTGGATGCTGATGCTCTACCTGTTCGCTTATTCGTTGCCGATGGTGGTGAATGTCTAGTTGCTCAGTCTTATTCAAAAAATATGGGACTATATGGGGAACGTGTTGGCTCACTAAATATTGTAAGGCATTAAGATGATCTCCTAGAAATTTACTTTTATCAGTGTGTGTCTGTGTATCACCTGTGTGCAACCAGTTTTTGACATGCAAAAGTATGCTGTTAGTATGTTTCTTTTCTATATAAATCATTGCATTTTTATTAGGCTTGGCATATACCTTCCCATAGATATTGACATATAATCCACTTCTATGGCATGCCATTTAACCATAAGTGTTATTTTGCAGGTTTGCAAGACAGCTGATGTCACTAGCAGGATTGAGAGCCAGCTGAAACTTATAATTAGACCCATGTATTCCAATCCCCCCATTCATGGTGCCTCCATTGTGACTGCTATCCTGAAGGATAGGTTTTGAATTTCTCACTCCGATTCGTGTTGAAAATTCAATAGTATACATGTTTCAATATTTTATACTAGAAACAATATGGTTTATGTTATATATAGATAAATAAATAAAACCATATAATATTTTTTCTAGCAGCAACATGGTTACATGTTACATTGTAAATGAAAAGCATTTGATATTGTTTTCTTACAGCAATATTGTTACATGCTACCTTATAAATAAAAAACACATGCCATGAGAATGTAGACCCTTTTTTAACCTCTTTCTCTTTTTGAATGGAAATGACCAGCACACTTCACTTGTCCAGCCAGTTAAATCTTGATGGGATGAAATATGGATAAAAAAATGTGTATTCTTATTCATGCTGTAGTCTTTTCGTTGATTGCTATGCTGCCATAACCTGTAGGGAAATGTACAGTAAATGGGCAGCTGAATTGAAGGTAATGACTGATCGTATTGCCAGATTGCGTCAACAACTTCATAAGGCTTTGCTACGTAATGGTAACTGGAACTATCAATTAGTTTATGATGGCCTTGTCTTCTCAACTAAGCTGGAGATTGCAATTAGTAGATATACACGTCACCAAATAATTAATGTTGCTCAATGAATTAAATTTTGATTTAGGAGACCTGATATTAAGTAACTTGTGACTGTCTATGGTACGATGTTTTGACTTGCTCTATACTTTTTGAGTGCCTATATTCCATTTCCTGTTCAGAGCTGTTCACTCAGTGCTGCTAGTTGATTACTTGTGCATTTAATTGTGTTCAAAGAGGATATATATCTGCCGTTTCGGTCTAAATTTTTGTATTTTTCAGGTACTCCTGGTGACTGGTGCCATATAACAAGGCAGATTGGAATGTACACTCTAACTGGATTGACTGCAGAGCAAGTTTCTTTTATGACCAAAGAATACCACATCTACATGTCATCTGATGGGTAACAACTAACAACATTAATATGTTTGTTAGGAGTTATACTGAAACTAATCATGTCTTCTCGGTGAATACACAATGAAATAAGTAGTAAAGTTATGCTAACTATTGATATAATGTTTAAGTTCTGGCACCTCAATCAAGACCAGCTTCCCTTTCCCTAACCCATTACATCCTATTGTCAAGAACGAATATTGAGCCTATATGATTTTGTCTTGATATGTAATTGGGAAAGTCGGTTTGAGATTTTCATTCTTATTGATGCAATACCAATACCAAACAATGTGGTGTTCATTTTTAATTTTAATTTTCAGGAGGATTAACGTGGCAGGCCTGAGCTCTAAGACCGTCCCTTATCTTGCAGACGCAATCCATGCCGCCGTTTCTCTTGTCTAAATAAGGTATGTTGGAATATTGCCACTCCAACCAAATGGGAGGTTAATGTTGTAGGCTTTGTATGAAGGACGAATTTCAATAATCGATAAAATGGTTCGATTTAATAAAAATTATCAATATGTTGGTGCAATCTATCTGTTGTATGCCAGGTGACGATTTCTCATTATTGGTTTCCATCACTTCCTACTTTTCTCCCATTGGCTCATAACTGCTCTTAATGCATTTATTGCTAGGATCTATCATGTGTCATTCCTTTGATAAAGTATTTTGGCACCGAGCTCTATTTGTTTGGTTTTTTTGGTGGTGCACACCACTATATATAGTGTCAAAAAAACTGACTTTAAGGATTGAGGAATGAACAAAACCTGTTCTATTGAATTGTGTTACACGGTGTGGTATATATACATTACTGTAATCAAATCCTAACTAAGGAAAAAATCAAGGAATAATAACTAATTCCCTATAAACTAGGTCCTTTCCTAATTTACAGATTTTCTTAACAAATTATCCCTGAAAATCAGGGATTACACAAAATCTGTCAATTATCTCATATTATTCGACACTCCCCCTCAAGCTGGTGAATGGATATCTTCCATTCCAAGCTTGTTAACAATATCTTGAAATACATTGCTTGGCAACCCCTTTGTAAGAACATCTGCTAGTTGATCTTTCGTTGAGATGAATGGAGTACAGATAAGTCC
>JAVXUL010000019.1:10485212-10509325 GCA_035590515.1 Trichilia minutiflora
TTTAAAGCAAATAAATGGCACAAATAGACAAAACACAAAATTTAACGAGGTTCGGTATAAATACCTACGTCCTCGGGTGCAGCAGAGAATCCACTATCTTCAATTTTGTAACTTTACAACTTCTTTTGGGTCACAATGTAATTACTCAAAAGATACAAATCAAAATCAAAAATATTTTATACTAAGGAGCTTTATTGAAAAAGATATTTTATATTAAGGGGCTTTATTGAAAAACCCCAAGAGCCTTTTTGAAAAAAGACCATCAATAGAAGACTTATATTTATAGACACAATTGAGAAAACATTAGCTTTCCTTTTATAATGGAAGGAAAGGCTAACCACTCCCTCATTTACCAATGTGGGATTCGATAAAAAGTCAATTTTCACAACTATATGGGTTTTAGTGCTATTTCTCTGTCAGTGTAAGGTACTGGTGATCAAGTAAATACGTGCATTCAGATGCTTCACAAACACACGTCTTTTTTATTTAAGTTTCAAACAAGGCTCTATGTTCTCCTGTGTTACTCATCTTTCTTGGACTTGTCACAGCTAATTTCTAGGTATATTGATGAATATCATACAAAGTTCAAGATTTTCGCGGTGTTTCATCTAAAGATGTGTCAACTCATTGCCATTGTGATTTTGGTACCACAGGTAATCCTGTATTCTCGTAAGATCATTTAGTGAAAGCAATTTACATGCCACTTTAGCTGTAGGAAATCGATTACAATTGGATAATAATAGGGTATGCTGTTCTCTGTAGATAAAACTATGATATGATAGCTGACGTGCTTCTTTTCATGTTGAACAAAAACATTGACAACATCATCATTGTTCATCCACTTTCTAAGGAAAATGGACAACACCAAGTTAAGCACTTTCCAATTATATTGCCAATGAATACGAAGAACGAAAATCATTTGCTTGGAACAGAGTAATTCACTGAAGTCCATGGTTTCCATTATTGTCAAAAGGGTATTATAGCTCCATTTGGTATTATGGTGTGGTGGCTTTTAGCCACAGCTGCATTGGAATGAAAGATCTAGAAGTCTAATACTAGTGTAAAATTATGTGGGTCTCACTAAAAGTTAGTGTTACTAAATACCTTCTTAATTTTGGTGTCAAAATACATTAAAAGCATCATAATTTGAAACGAAGCTTATGTTATATCTACGGTTTATTTAAAGCTTTATCATGCAAATTTTATCTTGGAAAGGTTTAGCTAGATTTACAATTTGTTGGAAACGAGAGAAATTTTAAGACCTTAAACCTATTTCCAGTCTTTCTCTGGCATCTCAATGCTTGCAAACAATAATGATGACAAACTGCTAGCAGATGCTTATCAAATAAATCCAGTTTAATAGCCATTTAGAATCTATTGCTTGTTATCTTTCAAAAAATAGACTGATATTTGAGAACCTGTTTTGCAGATCAATGTCATTGTGCTAACTATTACTCTTTTGGCTATTGGTATTAATCCGAGGATTCATAGGAGTAATTCAGAAATCACTCAATCCTTTTTGGATGGACCTAACTCGCCTATGCGTCATGAATCAGGACACACTTGCTGCAGTTGTGAAAATTCGCTTGAACATGAAAATTTTTGGTCATTAATAAAGGGTTGGCTTGGAATGCGATTTTGAAGAATAACTGTTAATTGCCTATAGCATAGTTAGTGTTATTACTTTTTTAGCAGGAAGGTCTACGGTACACTACTTTTTTCTGTGTTGGAATTGGTTTTGAAGAGATTGGATAGTCCCCGTTTTTTTGCTTGAAGTTTAGTGGGTAAATTTTTGCAGATGAATAAATAAAACAAATAAAGCAAGCTACTGTGTTTGATTATTTCCGCTGCTTCCGAATGTAAATACTAAGGCATGTAGAGAAAGTTATAGCAATTGTTCAATTTGGAAAACAAGATTTTTGTATGCATTGTATTCCTCTTTTTATCATTTGGCCAGCTTCCAGCGAACTTAAGGGTGAAGGAATTGGGGGAATTTAATGTGTGTGAGATTCAAACTTCAAAACTCTTGTACTATCCAATAAATTGTACCCGTTCAAACAACCCATATCCAGAGAAAATTCTTAGAGAGTGTTCAATGACCACGTAGAGATAACGGGGAATTGAAAAGCATTTTCTGGTAATGCTTTTCAAATTTACCTTGTAAAAAATTTGTTTTCATCCAGTTCTTCCGTTCAATGGAAAAGCAGTCTCTGGCAATGTTCTTTAGTTCTGAAGTAGGTTGAAGGGAGTACCATTACCGAACTCCTCCCTTTCTTTATTTTTATTTTATTTTAATAAAATTATTAGTAAGAGCCCTAAGGATAACTTGGTGGTTTAACAGCATTTTCTTTGATATAAAATTTGAACCGATCGAGGGATAGATTTGATAAAAAATAAATAAATAAATAACTGTGACTAACGGATCATGAAACTGGAATTTGGTATACTAGAACATTTTTTTTACGGTCTTTATTTGATTATTACTGCTTCATACTTTTTGGCTTAATTAAGCGATAATTCGAGGTTAGTTCTTGAAAATCTGCAGGTTATTTCTTGATCTTATTATTTGTTACATATTTGATAGTTCTAATTTCCTTTGTATTTTAATTTTATTTCAAAGAATCTACATTGGGTATCTTCGGACGTATGTGTAATGTTAATGTAAATTCGGTTTATTCTTGATGGATTAAAAATGGATGAGATTGTAATCAACTCTCTGTTGTTCGTCAGATATATATTTCTTGAAAACTCAGTTATGATCCTTACTGGAATTTAACAGCCAATGCTATTCTGTTTTACCATTTTTTCTTTTTTCAGAATTCAATTCAATTTTTAATTATTGTATGCTTCCACTGAGATTTAACACATTTGATAGGCAGAAAAAGATTAATTTAGCATGATCCGTAACCCTAAGTTATTTCACTTTCTTAAAATACTTGCTCCATCTAGCCTTTTGTATCCCTTCTGTATCGCTTCTGAGACATGGGAATGTGTATTTGCTTGACTCATTATGTTTTTGTTTTTTTTTTTTCCTTTTTCACTTGGTTATAAATTCTATTAACACAACTCACAATAGTTTTTCTATAGTTACATATGATTGGCCATTTAGTAAATTCTGAGAGGATGCTACCGCTTTTGTTTTGTATATATGGTGGGGCTCGAGTTGCTTGTAAGAAAATGCTACCGCCTTTTTACTGTTTTTTTTCTTCATTACATTTGTTTTCATCAGAGTTATCAACTATTAAATTGGTGACATTGCGTTTCACTCCAAGGGAAAGCGATAAAGAATATAAATAGCTTCCATGTTAGAACGTCAAAAATGATCTCTGTAACTTAATATGAATTATAACATATTCATGGCGCCATTGCCAGAACAGAGTGCTTATACGGTGAGGAGCAAGTCACTTGTACATAATAGAAGATTAAATAGATAGAGATGCTTTTATAACTTGGATCATATGGAGATTTTATGCATATCCCTTTTGTTTCTATTATTTTTAAAATTTGGGCAGTTTTGTAACTCTTGGCGCATGAATGTTGAAATCAATATAATGCAGATACAATCCATTATACTTGGAGAAGAATGATACCGCATCTACAACTAAAGTTCTATAAGAAAATTAAGGGTGTCAATTCGGATAAACGTATCGTATTAATAAACTTACAGTATTTTTTCGTATTCATCAAAATACAATCCATTTATTAATCGTGTCAAGAATCTTTAACTGTGTCAGGAATCCTTACGATCCGTTTATTAATCGTGTCATTCATTTATTAATCATATCATTTATTTTTTAAATATGTGATATAACAGATACGATTAGATCATTAATTTGATCCAATCTATTTAATCTATTTAATTAATCAATATAAAATATAACATATTTAACTAACTTTTATTTAAATATAAATTAAATATCAAATATAAATAAATAAAATTATTATATTAAATAATTATTTATTTACACATAATATTTATTTAAACACGATTCTTTATTTAACTAATAGTATCTTAATCGTATTTTAAACGAATTTAGAAGATCAAATCCGAATCGGATACGATTATTAATGGTGTGATATGAATACGATCCAATTATTATTTGTGTCAAAAGTTTTAAATTCGAATCCGTTTAACTATATCGAATTCGTATCGAATAATCGTATTATGATCCAAATTACCATCCTTACTTAGGATCTTACGAAGAAACCGATTGGAAAATATGCATAGAGGCAACCGTTAGAACTCTCCTAATAGGATATTGCTGATAGCTTTACACTAAAAAGATTATCACCATAGTGCTAAGATTAAAAAATTTTTGGCATTAATGTCCTTTGTTGCAATCGAAATAACATTGCTGGTGTCGATCTTTGACCAGTTCTACTACAATCTAAAACTTGCTAAAGAAGAGTTCCGTCATTATTTTGCTCTGATGAAGGGGAGGATCACAAAAGTTATTTTTGGTTTGACAATGATATGTTAAGTGCAATCTTCGGTACCTTGGTCCATGTCTAGTTTGCATGTGCTAAATTGTATAACATGTCAGAATTAGTTTCCAACTATTAGGGATGGGAAATTGGAATTTTCTGACATATATTATCATCTTCAACACCTTTAGTCGTTGGCATGGTAGGTTATGATGTTAGTACCAGTAACACACGGATTATTTTATCAGTAGTGAACATGGTAGTCTGTGCATACCATTGTGTATTTTTCAACACTAGTCTTATCATCTTAATTTTGCTACTAAACTGATTAGATTGGTGAAGCTTCTGCTGCAAATGAAGAGATTGTAATATAGAAGAGCTATGTTGAGGTATACCATTTCCAGCATTTCATTCCCTTTCCCTGCATTATCCAAGTATTCCTTTTCTACGTGCCCGAAGAACTGTAGACTGACCAAAATAATTGTTTTAGCCGCAGATTCTTGCTTTTGCTGGATTCTTGAATCGTGTTCCTCTTTCAAGCCTTTTGGACACCATAAAGTTGGATGTGGTTACAGTTATAGAGATGGGAATTTCAATAAAAGCTGATGATAAAAATAGCCGACTTTAGTTGGATGCATTGGCTATGTGGTGTTATGTGCCTAGAAATTTCATGTAACAACGATTCTGGATGATACCAAAGTCCTGATACTTTTTTTCAGCTATAGAGCTTATAAAGTTGAATATATTGTTCCATACCAAGTCGTATTTGCACTCTTTCTTCAGGTAAATTCATTTATATATTGGCTCAAAAGCTATTATTTTCTAAAATAAATTATTACAATAACATCTGATAGTGTTTGTTGGTTAGGACAACGCCTCAGTTTCAAGCATAAGGATCAACTGATCTTAACATTGAGTAAATTACAGGCTGTTTCTGACATGGTTAATTGTTATTTGATAGTTGTCTGCATTAATCCTACTGTAATGGATGGTAGCGTAAATTTTAATGCCCACCCTCAACGGCCGTGTATATGTGGTGCACGTCTCTTTTTTCCAAACTCGACTCCCGCCTATGGGAGCGTCAAGTACTCTAAACATTGTACCCTTAATACCAAAGGCTACCGTCATCTGCCCCTTTTCGTTTCCCTTTTTCCTTTCTGTTTTGATTTGAAAGTCTAATTTCAGAAGCTTTTGGGTTTTACAGTTTCTTGGTCTTTAGTTGTTACGTGTGTTTATGCTTTCTTGGGTTAATTTAGAGTAATTCAAGGCTAGTTGAGACATCGCCTTTTTTTATCTGAAAACTGTATTGGAATGAAGCAAACCAGGCCTTGGTCTGAATTTGTATTAAGAAAGAAAACAAACTGTATAAGAGATTTCACATTCTGAATTGTATGTCATCAAACTTTGCTCAATTCTTACTAGAGTAAACCAAACGCCCCTATTTTAGGTTTTTTTTTTTTTGATAATTCAATTCAATTTCAATTATTACCTGCCTCCGCTAAGATTTCGCTAGATTAGAATAGAACTGCTTTTTAGTGCCTTCAATTTGTAGATAAAATCTGATTTAGGTGGATGGGTAATCCTGCTTTATTGCTATTTCTTCAATCATTTGCTCCAACTTTCCCATATGCATCTAAATACATATGTTCTTGATTCATCATGTTTCTTTTTCTGTTCTGCTTGGTCAGAAATTCAGTTGTCACAACCATGATTAATGCAGTTAGTGTAATTGACCAATTCGTGTATGATTGAGAGATTTTAGTAGTTGCTAGTTGCTACTAGCATGATTTAACTTGTAAATCACACTGCTGTAACTGTCCAAACCACATCCCGTGCTATGGCATTGATTGACATAGTTTCAGGAATTTGTTCTACTTTGACAAGACAGTGACTTCCTGTTCAATAGCTCAATGGAAGTAGAACTGATATAATCTACTGGCATGTCTTTTTTATCCTACAGAAATTATGGGAAAACATCTTCGGCATTTAATTTTTTTTTTGTATTAGGATGTGATGATGCATGTATGTGATATGTGGATTTTTTTAACGAAACACTGAACGTGTTAGTTCTTTTCCATTGTCTTAATTGCTTTCCAAAACTCTTGAATCTTTCCTTTTAACTGGAGGATTATCGAACCCCTTACTTCCACAGTTAGTTGTAAGGCCCTAAAGGCGACATGTACCCAAGTAAAATTTTCCAAAATCGTGTTCTTAACTAATATGAAACAACCAGATAACAAAAAATGGGTTCCTTTTCTTATTACCAGGCAGGCAGCATGGCGAATGTTTCAATACTGAATACATTGCTTCAGTTAAGCACAAATTCAATTTCTGAACCCTGATTCATTTATCGAACTACCTTATAATAATTTTAATTATTCTCGCTATAATTGTTATATCCTTTCGTATAATTTTTGTGGTTATTATCACCTACTTTCTCTGAGATTTAGTAATATTTCACATAGGTGATAAGAACATAAAATCAATCACTTGCTAGTCTCTTTCTTAAATTTATTTTTTGTAATTATTTTGATACTCCTACACATAATTCAAAAATTTCACATTTATTTATTTATTTTTTGTTTACTAAAATAAGTATTTACTTACTATTATAGACAAAAAAAAAATATTTAATAATATTATTTTAATTATTTTTTGTAATTAGAGTGTATTTAAATATTATTTCAAAGAAAAAGAATTATATTTAATATAGTGATAATGATTTTGTAAAAATGAATAAAAATAGTTTCAATGTTAGAATTCCAAATTTCTTTCTTGAGCTTTGTTAAATGCCTGATCTGTTTGTTGCCAGACCCAGGTGATTATACAGCAAAGAGTGAATGATCTATGGATAGAAGTGGAAATAGATGGAGGCGTTTGTTATACTTCGCATGACAGGAATACTTCAGTATATAGTGTAGTAAAATCTGTGGTTCTTTATTGTTTACCCTTAAAAAATTTCTTGAAGGGAGATATTTTCGTAAAATGCTATTTATTTGTAAAATTAAAATTTGAGATGGTTATGTTACTGCACGTCTTGGCAGATGCTATCCACCATACTTTTGAAACAATGATATGGCGTCCACTCCCTCTTATGATAAAGCTGTGTAACTGCTTGTAAAATAGCTATTAAGGCAACGATCTGTTGCTTTCCAAAGGGGAAATTGCTGATAGCTTTACTCCCAGATGAGATTGTTATTGCTGGTGCTAAGAATAAAATCTTTTGGTTTTGAATTTTGTTGAGCAAAATGCCTTAGTAGCTAGAAACATGCTGAAAATCTGTTACCATGTTGTTGAGGTGTAAAGAGATGTGAAATTAAGACTGTAACACCGAAAAACTTGATCAGTGAAACTAATAAAATTTCATGAAACTTGATAACCTTATTTTGTTGCTATTTTATAGAAAATAATTGTTAGTGTCAACGGGCAACTATTTTTACTGCTTTTTATAAACCTGTGTATAAATGATACACTTCTCATTCAATAAATATAGACATTTTTTTCTGCAGTCTCAAATATAATTTTCTGTTACTTCAAACACTTCCGATTCCTAAAACCAACAGATTGATATCAAAGCATGCTATCTTAAGGGATCTGTGAGGATTGAGTGAAGCCAAAATACCTTTCACACATAAACACACAACCTTTAACAACTTATAACAATGATTCTGCAGCAAATGGATGGAGATACAAGCTTTCTATCAGTACCAATTTTCAACGGAGATAATTATCAGGTGTGGGTTGTTAGAATGACAATCCACTTTGAAGCTTTGGATCTTTGGGAGGCAGTAGAAGAAGATTACGAAGTTCCACCACTTGAAGACAATCCAACTATCAATCAAATGAAGATTCACAAGGAAAGAAAAACAAGGAAAGGTAAAGCCAAGGCTTGCCTCTTCTCTGCAGTTTCACCTTCCATTCTCACCAGAATCATGCAAATGGAGTTTGCTGCAGCAATTTGAGAGTATCTAAAAAATGAGTATCAGGGGAATGAAAGCATGTAGAATATACAGGTAATGAACTTAACTCGAGAATTTGAAATGAGCAGAATGAAAGAGTCCCAAAATATCAAGGATTATGCTGAACAACTGGTTAGCATAGCAAACAAGGTGAGATTGTATGGTAAGGAATTTTCTGATGAAAGAATCGCTCAGAAAATCTTAGTAACTCTGCCTGAAAAATATGAAGCCACAATCTCTTCTTTGAAAAATTCTAAAGATCTGTCAAGTGTATCTTTGGCAGAACTTGTTAATGCTTTGCAGGCCCTGGAACAAAGGAGAATGATGAGATAGGAAGGATATGTTGAGGGAGTATTTCAAGCCAAATCACAGAACATTGATTCTGACAAAGATAGAATAAAAAATAAGAACAACAAGCCAAGTAATAACAAAAGGAATAAGAAAGAAGCACATCCACCCTACCCTTATTGCAAAAAAACAAATCATCCTCCACAAAGGTGCTGGTGGAGGCCAGATGTCAAGTGCAATAATTGTGGTCAATTAGGCCACATGGAGAGGGTATGTAAAACACAGCAAGAAGGAGAGATCAAGGCTGCAGTTGTTGATCAATATCATGAAGAACAATTGTTTGTTATCACTTGCTTTGCCAATAAGAACACATCTAAAAGATGGCTTATAGATAGTGGTTGCACAAACCACATGACTTATAATCAAGAACTTTTCAAGGAGCTTGACAAAACCACTATTTCCGAAGTAAGAATTGGAAATGGGGAATATATCTCAATAAAAGGCAAAGGGACTGTCACCATTAAAAGTCTCTCAGGTTTCAAACTCATCCCTGATGTTTTATTTGTTTCTGATATTGATCAAAATTTCTTGAGTGTTGGGCAGCTTCTTGAGAAAGGTTTCAAAGTGTTATTTGAGGATAAGTTCTGTATGATTAAGGATGCAAATAGAAAAGATATGTTCAAGATCAAGATGAGAGCCAAAAGTTTTGCCTTAAATCTATTTGAGGAAGAGCAGGCTGCTATTTCTCAAGAAAATAACATCACAACATTATGGCATAAGAGATTGGGACACTTTTATCATAATGGAGTGCTTTACATGAAGAAGAATCAACTTACAGTAGGTCTACCTGACCTAGAGCAAAATTTTCCTACATGTATAGTCTGTCAATATGGAAAACAATCCAAGCTTCCTTTCCCACAGAAATTTACATAGAGAGCATCACACAAGCTACAACTTGTACACACTGATGTTGTAGGACCTCAGAGAACACCATCTCTAAAGGGTAGTAAGTACTACATTGCCTTTATAGATGATTATACCAAATATTGTTGGATTTATTTCCTAAATTTTAAATCTAAGGTTGCTGATGTATTTTGAAAGTACAAGGTCTTAGTAGAAAATCAAAGTGATGCCATTATGCAGATTATAACGATAGACAATGGCAGTGAATATACCTTTGAAAGATTCAATAATTTATGTGAAGAAGCAGGCATAGAGCACCAACTAATTGCACCTTACACACCATAGCAGAATGGAGTGGTGGAAAGGAAGAATAGGACTATAATGGAGATGACAAGATGCTTTTTGCATGAGAAAGGGTTACCCAAAAAGTTTTCCTCTGAACAAACTTCCAACCAAAGCTTTGCAAAGAAAAACTCCTTTCGAGGTTTGGTTTGGGTATAAACCTCTATTGTTAAACTTAAAAATATTTGATTGCCTTTGTTTCTGTTATGTACCTCAGGTGAAACGAGACAAGTTGGATAAAAAGGCAGAAGCTAAGATCTTCGTAGGATACAACAACTAATCAAAGACTTACAGAGTCTATATACCTCATACTGACAAAATCATTGTTAGCAGAGATGTCAAATTCATGGAGAATGATAAATGGAATTGGGAGGTTGAAAAAAATCAAAATCTTGAGTTTCTAGATGAAAATATTGATGACATTGCTATAAGAGGCACCAAATCACTTTCTGATATTTATCAAAGGTGTAATGTGAATGTGTTTGAGCCTGCAGGGTTTACTGAAGCTATTAAAGATAAAAAATGGAGGGTTGCAATGCAAGAGGAGCTCAGCATGATAGAGAAAAACAACACTTGGGAGTCGGTTGACAGACCAACACATAGAAAAGCCATTGATGTCAAGTGGGTTTATAGAACCAAACTCAATTCTGATGGTTCTGTAAACAAATATAAAGCCAGGTTAGTTGCCAAAGGTTATGATCAAATGTTTGGTGTAGATTTTTTAGAGACTTTTGCACTTAGAGCTAGGTTTGAATTTATTAAAAAAAGATTTGGAGTTTGTAGCTCCTAAATCAAGGAAGAGTGTTAAGCAAAATGCCTTAGTAGCTAGAGACATGTTGAAAATCTGTAAAATCTGTTACGAAGTTGCTGAGGTGTGAAGAGATGTGAAATTAAGGCTGCAACACCAAAAAATTAGGTTAAAAAGCTGATAGAGTTTCATAAAACTTAATAACCTTATTTTATTGCTATTTTATAGGAAATAATTGTTAGTGTCAACGTGCAACTATTTTTGCTACTTTTCTATTGTTTTTCTGTTATAAACTTATGTATACACTTCTTATTCAATAAATGTAGATTTTTTTTTTTGCAGTCTTAAATATAATTTTCTATTGCTTCAAACACTTTCGATTCCTAAAACCAACAAAATTTTTCCTGCAATTAGAATGTCATTGCTGGTGATCTGTTGTGTTGTTACGTATTATAATCATAAACTTGCTAACAACGAGTCTTTATCATTATCCATGGTGGCAAAGGAAAGGATAACAAAATTACATCTTAGTTTTGGGATCACATTTGATCAGTGCCATCTTCAATCGTATAGTCTATGTCTATTGTGCAAATAAGTTCTTGAATAACCCAAGAAATCCAATTCAAACTTGTTTGTGTGTTTATAAATAGATGCATTATGGTACAAATTATTCTTTTAATCATTCTATTGAATTGCCTTGTTGTTGGCATTGGTTGTATTATATTTTTATTTGAAGGTGGTCGAGAAGATTAGCAAGTCCAAGGTAAGAACATAATTTTTTTACTTTGTTTACTGAAACTTTCACATGTTCATTGTTTCATTGCCAGAAGAGTGTGACAGAAAGCAAAGTGCAATGGACCTATAATTTGAAGTTGAAATAAATGAAGTTGCTTGTAATGCTATGCATGGCATGGATATTTCAATATACCATTACAAGTCACAGTGGGTAAAATCTATGCTTTTTTGTTGTTCTCTTTATGTATTTCCTTCAAAAGTTTCTCTGTGAAGGATAGTTTTTCATTTGTTTGTATGGCTCATGCTATTCTTACATCTTGAAAAAACCTGTGCAAATTATTGTAATGTAATCTTACAGAATGAAAATGAATGTTAAGAATGATATGATGCATACACTACTTTTTGTTATTGTGTCACTATTGCTTATATTAGACAACTCCGATATATGTTACTGCAAATGATTTCTTGAAAAGCAATATAGATAAGTAAAACCTTTATACTTTTAATAAAACTCTTTATTTTATGTGTTGAAATTTGGAGATGAAGAGAAAAGAAAAATAATAAAAAATAAATGTAAGATATAGAAGAACTATTATTATCTTTATTTTAGAATAAAATCTGCTAATTTATAGGTTAATAGTAACAATTAAAAAAAATTAAAAAACTAAGTCTAAATTAATAAATAGATTGAAGTTTTTGAATTAATCTCCAACATTCTCTCTTAATTTAAAATTTTTAGAAATGTTTAAGTTTCCTAGAGCTCTTCTGTCTAAAATTTTTAGATTTTATGAAGCAATTCTCTTCATTTCATGATTTACTTTCTCATCAATCTTCAATTGGAGTACTTTTTTCTAAAAATTTTTTCGTGCACTTCTCACCAATTAATTCAAAAAAGAGTTTCTTCTTCTTCACGAACCTTTATCCGATTGAGTGTTAGATTATTTTCTAATGGTGGTAATTCCCTTTTATCTTCAATCCATTGCCACAAGTCAATACCTTTTAGATAAACTTTTATCTTGACAGCCCATATTTGATAATTTTCACCATTGAAATTTGGGGGTGAGATAATTATTAGGGGTGGGCATATGCGATTTGGATCGGATTGAAATAAAATTTCAAACCGATCCAAATATTACGGTTTAAAATTTAAGCAATCCAATTCAATCCAATAATATATCTCAAACCGCAATCAATCCAAACCGCATTATACGGTTTGGATTCACGGTTTGAGCTTTGGATTTAAATTAAAATATTTTATCAATTTATATTAAGTATAAAATAGAAGATTTGGGACCTTATCTTACTTTTCGACTCAATTTTAAAATGATAAATAATACAATAATAATTTTCAGTAGCATAAAAACAATGATTGTTGCATTTTCTATTTTTTCAAACATACAATTCTGCTTCTAGTTTAAATTCAGTTACAATATAAGATAATTTGTATCATCGTCAAATAAATATATAATAACATATGAAAAATGAAGGACAGGATACAATAATCAATATTGTCAATGAATAACTCCATACTCAATATCTATTTAAGCGGTTTAATTTTGCGGTTTACGGTTTGAAATTAATCCAATCCATAACCCAAACCGTTAATAGCGGTTTCTAAAATTTCAATCCAATATAGATTCAAACTGATCCAAATCAATCCAATTAAGCGGTTTGGATTAGTTTGGAGCTGATCGGTTTAAATTTGTCCACCTCTACAAATTATTGAATTGCTAGCAGTCATGGGAGGTTTTTTTCACTCAATCTCACAGTCTTTCAAGAATTTAAAGCTCTGATACCATGTTAAAATTTAGAAATGAAGAGGAAAGAAAAATAATAAAAAATAAATGTAAGATATAAAAAAACTGTTATTATCTTTATTTCAGAATAAAATCAGCTAATTTATAGTTAATAATAACAATTAAAAAAATTGAAATATCTTATCTAAAAATTAAAATTACAGCTAATTGTTATCTTAAAATAAGGAGTAAATCTTATAATTATATCAGCAAACAAACACTAGTCTAAATTGATAGATAGATTAAAGTTTTTGAATTAATCTCCAACATTATGATAGTTTGTTTTAATCATTTGAGGTAATACTGAATTCAATAATATTGTACAAACTTTGGAGATTTTTATTGAATTCTTTGGTTTGAGGAAACTGCTTGAAATGCCATTGTCATTACGTGATGATCACACCCTTTCCAATAGATTTTTTCTTAGTGCGCTGCTTCTTTGTATGATCATGAGAGATTTCATGTTTGCCATTTTTGAACTGTATTTTCTTAATTGATTACGCACTTAAGATTAATTCCGGTCATTATAGTGTGGTTGTGAATATATTTTTAATCTTTCTGCTTAAATGATTACATTGAAAGAAAATTGAATCACTATATCCCCTTTATCGTGATGGAGACACAAAAAGGGGCACGATGCACCCAGGTCTAGATTTTGCCTTCATCCCAGTAGTTAGGCTTGTATTGGGAGAGAGTGTATGCTGATTAATCTACTATCCATTATAAATATTGGTAATTTAATCTCCTAAACTGGCTTAACTCGATTCTATATAATGGAATCATCTAGAAGCAATAGATCGTTACACTCATAATATTTTCTGTCTTTAAACACTAATCAGTTTCATGTATTTTATTTTGTCTTACTCTTTCTCATGTATTTATACTTATTTTGTGTCTATTGCGGAATAAAGGTTATCTTACACACTACGGAAACTTTTATGAGTTAGTCTCTTCCCCTGACTACATTTGAATTTGCAAATTGTAGAGTTGTTATCTTCTTTTTCATTGGCTGAACAGATATTCTTTCTGATATATTTGGTTATGTATAATAGAATTCTTATTATTTCTGCTTAATCGATACATGTTTATATAGAATTAATAAAAATGAATAAGTAAAGTAAATGATTCTCTAATTAAGGTTAATTTAAATTTAATGTTAATAAATATATTTCTAACACTCCCTCTCAAACTCAAATTAAGTAACCAGTTTGAGCTTGTAGTTGAGAAATCTTATTATAATTTCAACACTCTTTCAAACCCAGGATAGGAGGAAACTTGAGTTCTGAAAGTCTTGAGAATCTTGCTATCGAGAAATCTAGTAAAATTGCTCGAGAATGAAGTCGACTTAGGATAGGAGGAAAATTAAGTTCTGAAAATCTTGAGAATCCTACTACTGATAAATCTAGTAAAATTGCTCAGGATTGGAGTCGACAATGCTCAAGGATGACAATTCTGACCCGAACTTTCAGAGGCAGCAAAATTATAATCGTTCCTAACCCGAACCTTTAGAGGTAGCAATAAGTCAAAACTTCAAAGATGGCAAAACTGAAATCAATCTTGACCTGAACTTTCAGAGGAAGCAATAACACAAAACTTCAGTCAAATATGTGGTTAGAATGGTAACGTAGTCAAGATGATGACGTAAACCAAGGCTCCAGCCTGTTGATTGAAAATGGTCCTGTAGTATGGTCCTGACCTGCAGGTCAGGGTCTTTAGCACGTGACTAGAGTTTTTCTCTTGTCATTTAGTTCCCAAACATGAAGTTTGAGTGAAGTTTCTATCTTCATCTTCGCTTAATATGGATCTTTAATTGCAATAATGAATATAGCTGTGTTGAATAATACCATATAATCTAAAACGGGAATGATATTCCTCGTAAAGGCCTATCTTGGCATATGATTTTTTAATTTGTTTCATTTATTTTAAGAGTGCCATGGTATATATACTTTGTTGGGTGACAAGGCATGTTGGAAGATCTTAGAGCAGCTCCATCCAGAGGTCCCTCTTTGGGTATGTGGTCACAATCCTACTGGAGTTGATCCAACTTCTGAGCAGTGGGAGCAAATTAGATAGTTGATGAGATTGAAAGGGCTATTACCTTTTTTCATTGTGTTTATCAGGTAGATAGCAATCTGATTAAAGCTTAAATTTTCAAGTTTTCCATCTTGATAAGGATAATAATGGACTTCACTTAACTAAGGTTTTGTCACAAATCCGGATGCTGATGCTCTACCTGTTTGCTTATTCGTTGCTGATGGTGGCAAATGTCTAGTTGCTCAGTCTTATTAAAAAAATATGGGACTATATGGCGAACGATTTGACTCACTAAGTATTGTAAGGCATTAAGATGATCTACCAGAAGCTTACTCTATCACCCGTGGGCAACTAGTTCTTGACTTGCTAGGCATTTTTATTAGGCTTAGCATATACCTTTCCATAGATTTATCATATAATCCATTTCTATGGTGAGCCATTTAATCATAGGTTTTATTTTAATGTTGCTGGCAGGATTGAGAGCCTGCTGAAACTTATAATTAGATCCATGTATTCCAAGTTTCCAAACCCCCCATTGCATGGTGCCTCCATCGTGATGGCCATCCTGAAGGATAGGTATTGAATTTCTCACTGATTCATGTTGAAAATTGAATAGTATACATGTTTCAATATTTTATTCTAGCAACAATATGGTTTATGTTACATTATAAATAATAAACAAATAAACCCATTCAATATTTTTTCTAGCAGTAATATGTTTACATGTTACATTGTAAATGAAAAGCATTTGATATTTTTTTCTAGCAGCAATATGGTTACATATTACCTTATAAATAAAATAACATGCCATGTGAGTGTAGATCTTTTTTTGACCTCTTTCTCTCTTTGAATGGAAATGGCCAACCTGCTTCACTTGTCTAGCTAGTTAAATCTTGATGGGATGAGATATGGATACAAAACTATATATTCTTATTCATGCTGTAGCCTTTTCCGTTGATTGTTATGCTGCTATTACCCGTGGGGAAATGTACAGTCGGTGGGCGACTGAATTAAAAAGGTAGTAACTGAGCCAGCTTGTGGCAACAACTCCGTAAGGCTTTGCTAGATAGAGTTAACTGGAACTATCAATTAGTTTCTGAGCCATATCTACTCAACTAAGCTGGAGAATGTTAGTGTTGCAATTAGTAGATATATATCGTCAAATAATTAGTGTTGCTCGATTAATTAAATTTTGATGCGAGTGATTTATATTAAGTAACTTGTAATTGTTTATGGTATGATGTTTCGGCTTGCTTTATACCCTAAGCGAGGGCCGACTATTCCATTTCATCGGACTTCGTGGCCAGAGCCCAGAGCTGTTCACTTAGTTGCGTTGAAAGAGATTTGTGATTCCCAATTTCAGTCCAAATTTTTGCATTATTCAGGTACTCCTGGTAATTGGAGCCATATAACGAGGCAGGTTGTAATGTACATTAACTGGATTAACTGCAGAGCAAGTTTCCTTTATGGCCAAAGAATACCACATCTACATGTCATCTGATTATCTATGAATACACTAAAGCAAGTAGTAATGTTACACTAACTATTGATATAATGTCTAATTTCTGGCACCTCAATCAAAACCAGTAAAATCTTGGAAACCCTGTACGTCCTCTTGTTGAGAAAGAAACTTGACAACACTAAAATCTACTCAAGCACCACTTTCTTCTATTCATTTTTTACCGTTGTTGTTGGAATTAAAAACTAAATTAATGTTGCCCTATATGTTTTTATCTTGATATGTTTGACACAGTAATTTGAAAAAGCGGTTGCAGATTTTCATTCTTGTTGATTCACATTCACAATACCGAACAATATGTTGCTGCTTTTTAATTTTCATGAGGATTAAAGTAGCAAGCCTGAGCTCTGAAACCGTCCCTTATCTTGTAGATGCAATCCATACAGCCGTTTCTCTTGTCTAAATTAGGTATTTTGTGCGCTCTACTTCATTGTTGGAATATTGCCACTTCTACTAAATGGGAGGTAAATGTTGTAGGCTTTAGATGAATGAATGACGAATTTCAATAATTAATATAATTGTTTTTCTTTTTTAATAATGATTGTCAGTATATTAGGCATAATCTATCAACTGGTCCAGAGTCTCATAAATTTTTAAAAAAATTTTATTTTTGTATCTATTGCTAAAAATTTATAAGGTGATGTTTTTTTGTTTTACTTAATAAAAATTTTCTTTTAATGTTATGATTTTATTTATTATTTAACTATAAATTTAATGAATAAAAATTTATATTATTATTTTATTTTAAAGAAGTTTATTTTAGTATATTACATATAATTATTAATTTTAATTGCTACATTTTTTTTAACAATCATCTATAGAAGCATAACTGAAGAATCGCCCGAACGGGATTATTACTATAGAAGTATGCTATGCATTTTGCTTACGTAGAAAAACTTGAAAATGGATTTCCTTACAATACATGCTGTCTGTGGTGTTAAATTTATGTAGAACGTTGAAGAAACTGAGCAATGGTTCATGTGCCGGCCGATTTACTACCTCTAGCTAGAAGCCTCGAATTACTGAATTAGAAGCCACGGCGCATATCTTTCGAGGGACGTTTTATCATCAAGACGGTGTCGTCACGGGTGTAATAACCTCGAACCACGTGCCACCCAACCTTGTCTCACATCGAAAAAAATTGCTTGCCAATCTTCAAATGAGACAGGAACAATTTCTCTATAATTATCTTTTTTCTTTTATTGGATAAATAAAAAAATATAGTCATTCCTTTTAAAGAACTCGCCTCTCTGTTTCATGATTATAGGTTAGTTAGTAGTTAAACACCCACTCTAAGATTATAGATAGATTATAATGAGTTATTAATCAAATATTAAGATTATAAATGAATTATTAATTATATATAAAGTGAATTAAAAAGGTAAGTTAATATTAAAAAGATCATACACAAATTATTTGTTAAACACAAAAATATTTAAAAAGCTTTGAGCCTTCCGAGTTCTGACTTTAGGATTATACACTTGAGTTATTGCATCAAACAGAATTTTGAGTTTCTTAAATTATGCATCGTAAATGGGCTTCGTTTAAACACTCAAAAAGGCTCCAACTTTGCGCATTATAAGTAAAAACACACTTTCAAAATTTGAGCTCGTGTTCATTAACCAAATAAAATTGATTGAAAGCCAATTCAGTATATTCTCGACCGGAGAACAAAAATATTTGGAAAAAAATACGGATAGGTAATATATGAGCATTTAATTAATAAGACACGTTATATGAGATCAGGTGTAATTTTAAGGTACTCTCTTCTCAGGTATATTCCATTTCAGGCACTCCGGTCAAGTGATCTCACCTTCTCAGTTATCCGTCGGTTCAGGAATTCCACCGTCCCAGGTAAGAATTGAATATTCGTCAGTAAGACATATGACAGAAGATCAGGGGTAATTTCACACAGTTTTCATCCCAGGTATAGTTCACCTTAGGTATCCCCCTTCTCGGAGAATCTACTGTCTCAAGCAAATTCCGCCCCAGTACGTCTCAGGCCAGGATTCCTTCCACAGCTGGTTCACAAGAAGCCCCTGACCAGAGTACCAATGGACATTTGTCCCTCCCACTCAAAAACAGGAATGATTGATAACTAGCCCATTAAAAACACCTTTTCCATCCTCTGACCATTTTCAAGTGATAGGACGGTAATAAGCCTACAAAGACTGCAGATGTGACAGTATCATTAAAGAAAATCGACTGCATATTGTCCCATGTCAGACATCACATTCTTTCCATTCTCCGTTGTCAAGTCACGTCACTGTTCAGAGGAGGAACATTATATAACCAAACTTCTCCAACGACAAAAGGGGTGGTTCTGAAAAAACAACTAAAGTTACACTTAGAGATTGAGAGAGATTGAGAGAGATCCGGCAGCCTCATTTTTCATCAATTTTCCTTCATTATCTTTGTTGGGTATTTTTTACACACATTTTCTCCCTTTTCAGGCCATTTATCATTTTCTTCTCGTTGTTTTCGTCGGAAACACATTCACTTTTCTGACTTAGGCATCAAAGTTTTTCTATTGGGAATCCCTTCCGCCATCACTCCGAGGTGTTTATTTTCTTTGTAGGCTGAAGAGGTGAAGTTTTATCGAAAACAGCCACGCTTACAGTCATTTTTTGATGTAAAAATCATCGTTCGATAAACAGTCACCTTGCCCTCACATCTCACCAACTGGGTCATTTCATGTTGGCCGCGAGGAGGGTCCATGGATAATTCTTGTACCAACAGCTGGTGTCATTTGTGGGAACAAACAAAAAGCCATTGAAACACCGTGTGTGGAAGAAGGAAGGAGAAAGAAATATTCTTTGAAGTTTTTCGTGAAAATATTTTCTGAAGTCTTTCCTTAGAAATTTTTTTTTTGAAATGGCCGAAAGAAGACAAGGCAATAGAGGTTCTCGTGAAAGTGCAATAGCCCAAAGAAGGAGGAGGGCCCCACCCATACGTGAAGGACCCCTGCCTGGGGATGAACGCACAGACGAGTTTCTAGCCAACATGGTCAATGCATTGGAGAAACTACTAGAAATCAGATGCCAGTTATCCAAAGAACCAGTCGCCCCAAAAAGAAAAGGAGAAACGTCATTTCCTCTTGAAGGTCAAGAAATTTGAGTTTCTCGAGGCAGTCGTAAGGAGACGATTTAGAACTTTAGGCAAACGCGTGGCAATACTTCCGTATCCAGGTTAATAGCCCTACAGAAAGAAAAGGCCAGAGTAATAGAAGTGTCAGAGGATGAACCAGAAACATCTCAGAATGTTGATTTCCCCCACAGAATTTACGACAGACAGAAGCATAAAAGAAATGACGAAGAAAGACATCACTGAAGAACAAACGAATGGGTGGAGGAGTGCAAATTGGCTCCCACTGATATGAGGTTGCACCTCAACAAAAAGTGTGTCTAAGAAAAGAAAGTAACAATAACTACCAACGTAAAGAAAATAGAGGATTGTGTGAGAAGGGTATTATCAGAAATGGGATTGTAAAGCACCCCTACTCAGGCGAAGGAATCAGAAAGTGAGGGAGTCCCTGTTTTTGCCCCCACTTCTCTCCTGTCGAAGAGGATTCTGTAGTCATGGCTTTTCAAAAAGTTTAAGATGCCTCAGTTAACCATCTACTCTGGGAGGACCGATCCGTCTTCACATATAAACTCATTCCGAGAAATGATGTTAACGATAGGTTTAACAGAGATACAAATGTGCCGACTTTTTTACTTGACTTTGAAAGGACCAGCCAGGCGTTGGTATAAAAGACTATCCCCCACTAGCATCCACAATTTCACTCAACTGGTGACCATTTTCAAAATTTTTTTTAAAGAAATGGCAACAACCAGTCGTAACCCGGGCATCACTAGAGATGCCCGGATGCCCCCATATAGGAGAAGGCCCCAGTAAGATGATCAACAGAGGGGTAAGAGAAATCGTCGCCAAAATTCCAAGAACAATAGCAAGAATGCAGAAGGAAGTAACAAGCAATAAGAAGGACCTGAGACCCTTTTTTTTTTTTCTTTAACAAAGAAAATCCTCATAGGAGAACATGGCGGACAGCCGCTCAGGAATTCACGTCCCCTCAAAAGGCTTCTTTATCAAAGTACAGCCCCTGAGAGAGTCTCTTCTCAGGCTTAGCATTCTTGTAAAATAGCTATGTACTTTTTTCCACATAAATAAAACAAGTTACTTATGAGTATTTTCAGACCTTCATTTCTTGTTTTTATTACTCTCCTTTAAAAGTAATAAGGTTGGCCACGGTTGTAAAATCCCTTAAAACACTGGTTGAAGAAAGAAAATGATAACCGTCTCAGGTGCCGTAAGCCCTCATTCCCCAATCAAGCATCCTGTGCGTTTAAAACCTGATTTGTGTTTGAGACATAATAAACCCTGAACGGACTAGGTATATATGAAAATCCTGATCGGCTCAGATGTTGTAAGCTCTTATTCCTTAATCAGGCATCCTGTGCGTTTAAAATCTGATTTGTATTTGAGGGGTGGTAAACCCTGAACGGGCTATGTACATCAAAAAATCATGAACGTCTCAGGTGCCGTAAGCCTTTATTCTCCAATCAGGCATCCTGTGCGTTTAAAACCTAGTTCGTATTTAAAGCGTGGTAAACCCTAAACAAGCTAGGTACATCAAAAAATCTTGATCGTCTCAGGTGCCGTAAGCCCTCGTTCTCCAATCAGGCATCCTATATGTTTAAGACCTGATTCGTGTTTGAGGAGTGGTAAACCCTAAACGGGTTAGGTACATCAAAAAATTCTGACCGTCTCAGGTGCTGTAAGCCCTCATTCCTCAATCAGGCATCCTGTGCGTTTAAGATCTGGTTCGTGTTTGAGGCGTGATAAATCTTGAACGGGTTAGGTACATCAAAAATTCCTAACCGTCTCAGGTGCCGTAAGCCCTCATTTCCCAATCAGGCATCCTATGCGTTTAAAACCTGATTCTTGTTTGGGGCGTGGTAAACCCTGAACAGGTTAAATCCCTAAGGTTAAAGGTTGGCAATAAGCTATAAAATCCCTTAACACTTTTGATTATTTTGAAAACCCTATATGAATCAGGTACCATAAGTCCTGGGCCATATTAGGCGTCCTTAGTGAATAAGATCTGATCGAATAAGGTGTGATAAACACTGATCAAATTAAGATCCAAGACTTGAAGACCCTCGACCCCAGTCAGGTCGATCCCTCGATTTGAGGTGAGGACAAATATGAAGCCCGCATTCAGGTGGACTCTTAACTCCCCCAACAACTTCCTACGTGCTCCATAATGTGGTTAGTAATCACATCTCACTGATTTATTTTTCAAGTCAGTAAAGCTAGATTCTTATTTAGAGCATAAGGGAGAAGGGAGAAGGGAAAGATGCATAAAGGGAACCAAGGGAAAAGTTTATCTTTTCCTTATTGCTTGAAAAATAATGTGTGTCATTCGAATACCCAAACAAAGGGATTATCCTTCAAAGTCAAAATCCTGCGACCTTTACAAAGGAATTTTTCTAAAGTCTTAAACCTACGTTATAAAATCCCTCACTAAGAAAGTTCCACCACCTTGTCTTTGGCTCAGGGTGCAATGGGGACATTTTCATTTGACTGATCGGGGTCTAGAGTTTCTTCTTCGCCAAGTATCATCACCCAGAATACTGCAAGCTCGAGGGAGTTAAGTTATACTTTGGTCTCTTATGAAAGTAAAGACAAAGTATCGAAGTAAAAAATTTGCAAAGAAATGAAGAATCAGTATTTACTATATCAAAATCAAGAATACAATTACAATGATCGATGCATTATACTCAATTATTCAGTCGGATAAATACAAAGAATAAGTTGTGAACAAATAAATATACAAAATATTACAAGATAAAAAATGCTAAAGAGGAGCCGATCAGAGGTTTTTGATGTTATCTTCTTCTTTCCTGGAAAGAATGTCTTCGATAACTACCTTATCCCGAGGAGTCAAGGGAGGATCCAGATTCCCCGCCTCGTGACCAGTCGGGACTTGTACCCCGATTGGTTCAATGATTTTTGAAGGAGAGTGTACTGTTTGTTCACCTGAGATCCCCAGAATTGCCTGACCTAGTCGGTTAAATAGCCATTCAAGGTTCAAGTCTGGGTACTCCTGAAGAAAGAGGCAACTAGTCAAATCCAAACCATTATTAACCCCCTGGTCATACTTCTTTTCAAGCTAGGTTGGGATCTCCTCTTTCATTTTTTGTAGTGCGTCCAAGGACCTTGTTTTCTCCCTTAGCTCCTTCTCCAGCGTATCCCGCTCCTCCGACATCCGATTTAAACCATCCATCAATTCTGCATACGACTCCTTCAATTGAGCGTCCTTAGATTTAACTGATCAAAAAAGGTCAATCAATTGGTTGCATTTATCCGTGAGGCTCAGTCTCTCCCCTTATAATCGATCATTATCAATCGACAAGGCCTGACCCAAGGCCTCAGTAGACGAAAGCTAGTTAGTCAGGTTTCGCTTTTCTTCTGTCCATCGGGAGTTTTTAGCCCCCAAAGCAGAAACCTTTGCTTCCAGGTCTACTTTCTTCTTGGCTGACTCTTGCCGCAGCTTGGTCAATTATTTTTAGGCCTTTCTTTCTAATAGTCTAATTGATTTCCAGGACTGCCCACTGACCTTTATAGCTCGCTAAAAATCCTCCATGTACAAGTCTAGTAAATATGCATTCTACATAGGAAAAGACGAATAAATCAGATATATATTAACCAAGTTAAAGGTTCCTAGTAAAGATTTATAACGCTCAATGGTTTATCCTATGCACATGCATGTTCAGGCACATGAGAGCATTGCTGGGGAAAATACTCCTCATTATCTCCATTCTCTTAGGAGGAATGACCTCCTGAGCCCTATTTATTAAATGGAGGAGGTACCAAAAATCCTTCCTCTTTTCATCCGGGAGGTCCTTCCACTAAAGCCCATCTCTACCCGAATCACTGTCATTCGAGGGGGACAAGATGTTGGTGTCTCCGTTTATCGGGTCTTCATCCTAATTGATGTCACACCCTGACCTATGGGGTCCACCTGTGACAGACACCACAGATTCTTAATGAGCATTCTTTAAGTCCAGAACGCTTACTAAGAACCTGTAAGGCTGAAATCATAAATAAATATAAAACATTTCTCAGAAATTTTCTTTCAAATTTCTTACTACTATGCAATCAAAACAGTTCAAACATTTCAAATTTCCATCAAATATGATCATACATTGTTTTTTTTTCAAATTTATTTATAAAACAATAATATACAGATATTTCGTTTCACATCGAAATAGTTCATTTATGTTAAAAGTTCACAATCTAAAATACAATAAACTGCTTTAAGAAATAAATGACGCTCCCAGTGGACGCATGCAGCGAGA
>JAVXUL010000019.1:10509425-10528374 GCA_035590515.1 Trichilia minutiflora
CATATATTTATATATATTTAAAGCATTTGAAATCATTAAAGTAACGAAAACATAAAAAGTTTCACTCACTCGTTAGGGAGGGTACGCACTCCCTGTAGTTCTTCATTTAGGTCGCGATCCTGCTCCTCGCTATCTGAGCCTACACACAGAGCAAAACTTCATCAATTCGCAATCTAACTTACACACGAGACTCGAATACGAGAACTGAACTCAACCCGAATACCCAAAATCGGTTCTACCCCACAATCGTCCAAAATTCCTTTTAACTTATCCATTCACCTCATTCTCAACACTCACAACTCACATTGCGCCTAGGACGATGTATTCCAGCTCAATCCCATAATTCCGACATGCGGATCCCACATAGCGGTCACCTATTTTCTCTGAAATCACTTCTCTAGCTTCCTATGACTTTCCCGAGTCCATTACAACCCAAAGAACCTCTTAAAACCCACCAAAAAGTCGTAAATCTATGAAAACCCATACGAAACTAACTACGAATCAAAGTGCGTAAAACAGGAAAAAGAATATATAGACTTGTTAGAAACGAAGCTACGAACCTCGTGGTGTGGTCGGTTTCCTTTAATTTAGCCCAGAAAGTCGAAAACCCCAAAATGAGGTCCGAAACCCTAGCTCCCTACTTTCAATTTCTGCTCACTTCGTGCCAAATCGAAGCTATCAATACGTTAAGAATGTCGAATGCAGCCCGATGGCAAAAAGAAATCGAAAAAATGATGAAGAATGAAAAACGTGGGTGTATGGAACAGAGAAGAACGAACGTGAAGAATGAGAGGGGGAAGAAAGAAGAAAATGAAGGAAAAAGGGGTCAGCTCCCCTATTTATAGAAAAGGGGGCAAAATTACCATTTTGCCTCTAATTATTTAAGAAAAGAAGCTTCCAGACGAGGGTATTTCAGATTTTTTGCACGATTCGGTCGACCGAACTCCACTCTTCGTTCGACCGAAAGATGATTTCGATCAACCGAAGTCAAGCTCTGTTCGACCGAAGATTCGAGAACTTTCTGGACAAAATTCGGTCGGTCGAACCAAGCATTCGTTCGACCGAATCCCATTCGTTCGAACGAACCTGGCATTCGTTCGACCAAATGCCTTTCACCTTAAGTTTTCTCATGCGATCGAATCCCCGATAAATTCCCGACATCCATTCTCAGTCCTCAATCATGTCAACCCTTCCAAAACCTCAATCGACCCTCGACATATTAAAAATCTTTTTTGAACTCGAGTGTGCATTACTAGAAAGACGAAAATACCCTTATTCAAAAACACGGGTATGATAATTGATGTCCTTCATCCGGCTCGAATGGCCACATTCGACCCATCCAGAGTCTTTTTTGTTCTCCGTCCAGTCTCTTTCAAAGATGGACTATCTTTTTATTGATCAAAGACACGAGATTCATTACCAGCTAGAGGAGGGGGTGGGTGCTCAGATTTTTTCTTCTTTCTTCTGGATTCTTCAGTCTCCCCCTATAAAGACCTCTTTCCCTTGTCTTTGGGTAGAGGAGGATCACTTTTTTTTTGGCATACTACCTCTTCGGGGGTCTTTTTCTAAATTAAAATTCCCTTTTCTTTAGGACGGTCAGGTTTTCTTTGGACATCAGAAACCTTGGATGCCCTGGATCCTGCCTGAAACAACATCCCTCTTAGGATGATTGCAATATTTTGTCTTCTTCCTTGTAGGGACCCTTCGATCCCAGTAGCTGTGGATGATCAACAATTCTTGGTCAGAATCTAGAAAGAATCATGCTGAAGATTATATCAGTCCGGGTCCTTGAGAGCTCACTCTGAGTGGAGGACAGATAGGCTAGTCGCGATTTAGTCATATTCTCCCCACTTAAAAGATATCTAATATCCGTGGAAGGCTCAACCAAATTTGTGCCACATTAGCTGAGATGTCAGGCTGGTCTTTCCTCACTTCTGTGCCAAAAAAGCCAAAAACAGCAACACAACTTAATCAGCAAACAGCATTACCAGAAGCGGATTATTTTTCATAAAAAGAAAATTACTTGTCTCCCGAAAAACTGAAGAGAGGGAACTAGGGATCTTATTGCTCACCTCTCACCTGGCGATGAACCAGCAATCTTTCCAGTTCTTATTTGACGAGGGATTTTCCTTTATTTTTGATTGAAACCCCAAGTGAATCTGGAGGTAATACCACCCAGAGTACTGACTTGTGTTTTTTCTTAATAGGTACATATGTAGCACTTCGTTCGGGGTGGGAATTGGTTGTCCCGCCCTCACTTTCAAGATAAAAGGCCCGTCCAAAATTCTTCAACGGTTCAGGGTGAGCTAGTATGAGGGCACTCCGAACGCTTCAAACATTCTGGTGAAGTAAGGCTGCAAGAAAAGACTGGCACCTAGTAGTAGATGTTCTTCATTCAGGGCCATCTCTTCGGGGTCCAAACCACTCTTCCGATTGAGGAACCTTGAGTTGTACGCTGTCTGCGATACCAAAAAGTCATCTGTATGCCTGGAGATCCGTCACATTCACTGTAGAGGGGAACCAGTCCATCTCGTTGGGCCCCCTACTCCGGGCGTGCTCATAAATGCTTCTCCTATGGTTGTCCTCTTTCTGACCAATGATCGGGTCCTTAGATGACTCTATTTCTGATCGGACAACATCTGACAATTTACCGTATTTATCCAGAGTTCTCCTAATCTGCAACAAAAAACACAGAAAACAAACAAAAGCAATGAAAGCAACAAGAAAGAGAGAAAGTAAGAGCTCCGGAAGAAGAAAAATCCAAAGAAGTAAAATCTTATGAAAATGACGGGTAAATAAAGGGGGTATTTATAGGAAAGGAGGGGCGATTCTCATCGTAGATCTAAACAACCAGGGAGTTGTCATGTGTCCAATCATTAATGCCCTCCAGGGATCGAAAAATCGTCACATCCCCCTACAGTAATTCAACACGTGGCGTATCCCTATCCTAGATTTGAAATCTGCTCAGAAATTGAGGAGCTGTTTCTTCAGAGACGGCTGTTGATAGTTGTCAAACAGCTGTTGACAGTTGTGACGTGACTCATGACAGGGACAATTAATGTAGACAGAACGGATACCCATGCAAGACACGTCAGCAACAAGCTAACGGAGCTATTAAAGGAAAGAGAAGAGACGCGAGTGATCAGGAAGCTTCCACAACACGTTAACCGTCTCAGTGGTTGACCACGCTACTAATCAACTAAAAAATCCCTAAACCTTTTTCCTCCCTCGGGATGAGTCGTCTCAGGTATGATTTTCTAACGCGAGCTCTACGAGTCTCACATCAAAAACTGGGGGACTGGATGTTTTGGGAAAAATATGAAGGTAACATGTGAGCACCCAATCAACAAGACACGAGGAAGGAGGCCAGGTGTAATCCCAAGGTACTCTCTTCTCAGATGTACTCCGTCCCAAGAACCCCGACTCAGTGATCCCACCTTCTCAGTTGTCCGTCGATTCGGGGATTCCACCGTCCCAGGTAAGAATTGAACATTTGTCAGCAAGACATGTGGTAGGAGGTCAGGGGTAATTTCACACAATTCCTGCCCCAGGTAGAGTTAGCCTCAGGTGTCGCCCTTCTCGAGGAATCCACTGTCTCAGGCAAATTCCGTCCCAAGTATCCCTCGGTTCAGGGATCCTGCTGTCTTAGTCAAGTTGTGCCCCATGTATTCTGCGTCTCAGGGGAACCACTGGCCTCTCAGGGTTATCACTGCCTCAAGTACCAAGGGAAAGGGCTCCTTCTCAGGAATTTTGCGACCATCAACAGTACGCCTCCGGCATCCAACAACAGAAGTTGATACAAATCGTTGCCCCAGTAATCTGATAGCTTCCCAGGGGACTCATCTCATGCCAGGATTCCTTCCACAACTGGTTCATAAGAAGCCCCTGATCAGAGTATCAATGGACATTTATCCCTCCCACTCAAAAATAGAAATGATTGATAACAACTGGCCCATTAAAAACATCTGTCCCATTCTCTGACCATTTTCAGGTGATAGGACAATGACAGACTTATAAAGTTTGCAGATGTGACAGCATCATTAAAGAAAATCGTCTGCACATTACTTTATGTCAAACATCACATCCTTCTCATTCTCCGATGTCAAGTCACGTTACTGTTCAAAGGAATGGCACTATATAAACCAAATTTCTTCAACAGCAAAAGGGTTGGTTCTGAAAAAATAACTAGAGCTACACTTAGAGATTTGAAGAGATTGAGAGAGATCCGGTACCCTCATTTTCTATCGATTTTCTTTCATTATCTCCGTTGGACATTTTCTACATATATTTTCTCTCTTTTCTGGCCATTTACCATTTTTTTCTTGTTGTTTTCGTCGAAAACACATTCCTTTTCTTCTACCATTTTTCTTACTTAGGCATCAGAGTTTTTTCGTTGGGAACCTCTCCCGACGTCATTCCGAGGTATTTATTTTTTTTGTAGGCTTAGGAAATGAAGTTTTATCAAAAACAATCACACTTGCAGTCATTTTTCAGTGTAAAAATTGTCGTCCGATAAATAGCCACTTTATCCTCATATCTCACTAACTGGGTCATTCCACGTTGAATGAGGATCCACGAATAATTCTTACGTCAATAAAAAATATTATCAAATTTAGTTATTAAATTCTCAAATTAATTTGGTGGGCATAGCTTGCATAATTCTATGTAATTAATTTATTGTTTAATTTTATTTGTTCCTATCATTATGAATTGATGATACGAAAGTGGTGGTAAAAATATATTTTGATCCTCAAAAGTATTTCAATTTTTAATTAAAAAAACTCTTATTTTATTATTATTATTATATTTTTATTTTTATTTAAGTTGACTGTTCGAATTGATCTCAGGGGATTTTAGTAATTATATTTTAAATTAATAGAATTAAAATATATAATGAACTCTTTTTTCTATTTTTTTAATTAAAGTTATTGTAATTTTCAAGATAAACTCAAGTTAAAGATTAAATAATAAAAATAAAAATGGAAGTATGGAAAGTGGGGGCATGAAATCTTCCACCTTACGTCATCCAATAACAGAAAGGGATAATCAGACACCATCATCCGCCGCGTAAGCCTATCGAGACTTTCACGATTATTTAAAATGGCAACTGGAATAATCTGTAATTGTCAAAATTCAGCACTTTGCTCGTTGAATTAATATAAACCAAAGGATTTACAATTTACAAATAACAAAAAGCTAAAATGAGCATGGAGCTAACGTCAACTACCGGGCACGGTTCTTCTTCTTCTTCATCTTCACCAAGTGATCGCAGAATAAACGCTCTGCTCAGACACCTCTCAGCGTCCACGATGGACCCTCAAAACACCATCTCTGCTTCTCCAACCTCCGCTAGTCAAAACGACTCCGTTTTCTCTCACGTTGTTCGCGCCCCTGAAGATCCCATTCTCGGGGTACCGTCTCTCTTTCACTTTCCCTTATATATAAATATATAATTATTTACAGCTAATATATTGTGTTCTTTTTTTTAAAGGTGACGGTTGCGTATAACAAGGATCCAAGCCCAGTTAAGTTGAATTTGGGAGTCGGTGCCTATCGAACTGAGGTAATTCGGTTTGTTGAAATAAGAAGAAATGAGTAATAATAGATCAATATGGAATTATTCTAAAATTCAAGGGTTGATGTTGTTCGTTGATTTGTTTATTTGTTTTGTGCGCAATAGGAAGGAAAGCCTCTTGTTTTGAATGTTGTGAGAAAAGCAGAGCTGCAGCTTGTTAATGATAGGTCAGCTTCCGTTTTCTTGTAACTTTTTTTTGTTTATTGAAAAATTAGCACTCTATCAAGTTAAGAATTCACTTTAATGTCATTTGTATGTTATGTAATATGCAGGTCACGTGTTAAGGAATATCTTCCTATTGTTGGATTGGCTGAATTCAATAAATTGAGTGCTAAGCTCATTTTTGGTGCTGATAGGTACTTATTAGTGTATGCACTCAATTTAGTATTTTATAACTTAAGTGGATATTTTGTAATAGTTGTATTTTTCTTGCTTCAAATAGCCCTGCCATTCAAGAGAATCGGGTTACTACAGTTCAGTGCTTGTCTGGTACTGGTTCACTGAGAGTTGGGGCTGAGTTTTTGGCAAGACATTATGATCAAGTAAATTACTTTCTCTGTGTATATATTTTTTTTAATCTACCGGAACATTGTAAATGATTGTTTCTCTATTCCATTTTTTGTTGATATTGTCTGCCTGGTTTTGCAGCGCACTATATACATTCCCCAGCCAACATGGGGAAACCACCCAAAAGTTTTCACACTAGCAGGACTATCTGTGAAAACCTACCGCTACTATGATCCTGCAACACGCGGGCTCAGCTTCCAAGGTTGAAACCATCCTCAATACAACCTTTAATTTTGTTTGTGTTTCACTGTATATTATTTAGTAGACTTGAATGTATATATTTGAAGTCTTATCTATGATTTGTTACACTAATAACATATCTTCCATCGTGATGGAATTGTCTGCTTATAGGCATGTTGGAAGATCTTGGTTCTGCTCCAGTAGGTGCTATTGTTCTTCTTCATGCATGTGCTCACAACCCCACTGGTGTTGATCCTACTGTTCAACAGTGGGAACAAATCAGGCAGTTGATGAGATCAAAGGGGTTGTTGCCTTTCTTTGACAGTGCTTATCAGGTATGCATCTGAATGCAGCAAAGGTATTTGATTGAAAGAAAAAATGGAAAGTTGGGAAGTACCAAAGGCATTTTTTTTAGTGTCTTTTCAATGGAACTGGATGTGACTGATTTTTTTCTCATTTTAGGGTTTTGCAAGTGGGAGTCTGGATGCAGATGCCCAATCAGTTCGCTTGTTTGTTGCTGATGGTGGTGAATGCTTTGTAGCTCAAAGTTATGCAAAAAATTTGGGACTTTATGGGGAGCGTGTTGGGGCCCTAAGCATTGTAAGACTCTGATATACTTATAAGCCGGTAGAGTTTGAATATTTGAATTCTTGATCCTCTGATCTAGGTTGTAATATATTAGCTCAACGAATTAATTTCTGCAAAATGCAGTATAATCCTCATCTTCTATAGAGAATTGATATCTTTTTATCAATTAAACAGAGTTGGAGTTCTCTTGTTGGGCAAAATTTTGCTTATTTGTTTGCCAATTAACAGGAAATTCATGTCTTCAACTGCTCTCTAATTTTACTTACTATTTTCATATTGTGCTTAGGTGTGCAAGACAGCCGATGTGGCAGGCAGGGTTGAGAGCCAGCTGAAACTTGTAATCAGACCTATGTATTCAAATCCACCCATTCATGGTGCATCTATTGTGGCTGCCATTCTGAGGGACAGGTAAATTTACTGAACTTCTCATCATGCCTGACTTAAGTAACTTGGAAAAGAAGAATTCAGACTGAAAAGCATAATGCTTTGGAACTGAAATGAGAATATGTTTTCTCCTTCTTGAGAAGGGCTTGCTTTAATCTTCAGAAAGATTAGTTATATGCAATTGGTTAATGGTTAGAATGTTTTTCCCAGTCCACAACTAACAAATTACTCCAAAAAGCATTATTGACCTCTGGCTGTAGATATCATGCTCTCGTAAAAACATGTTTCTTGAGTTTGTCTCTGCTCCTTCAGGTACTTGTTCAATGAATGGACTATTGAGTTGAAGGCAATGGCCAACCGCATCATCAGCATGCGACACCAACTTTTTGATGCCTTACGTGCTAGAGGTAAATCATTTGTTAAGTTCCTTCTGTTTCTTTTTATTTATTTGTTTGTTATTTTGTTTCTTATATGCATAAATCAGTTATGTTCTTTACTCTCTTCTATTAGTAATCCCAGAAATTTTACTTGCAATTTCTTAATGAACTCCCTCAATTTCTGTGGGTTCAGAATGTTCATTAACCTCCATCTGAGCAAAATCCATGCCCCCTATCTTGCTAAATGGCAGGTACACCCGGTGATTGGAGTCACATTATCAAGCAGATTGGAATTTTCACTTTCACTGGACTGAACAAAGAGCAAGTCGCCTTCATGACTAAGGAGTACCATATCTACATGACATCTGATGGGTAATTACCTGTTTCCTTCCCCCATATTCCCTTTGCTGCTGGATATAACCACATAATATAATTGTATACTAGTGAAGGTTGATAATGTGAACAACTCATAATATGCGTATGGTGCTTTATTTCTCACTCAAGTTGTTTCCTCTTCTTTTCTTCTTCCATTTGCAGTAGGATTAGCATGGCCGGTCTGAGCTCAAAGACAGTCCCACATCTTACAGATGCAATTCATGCAGCTGTTACCCGTGTTGTCTAAATCTGTTGCATCACCAAAGCTTTATTCACATTGATTGATTATCCTTTTATTTTTCTGTTCTGTTGTAATAATTATCAACCTTAAAAATAAGAGGGCAACAATTTGATTGCCAAAAAAATTTTAGAGAATGCATTTTATAGGATAATTATCCATCCATTTTTCATTTGTGCTTACAAATATTTTGGATTTGCTCGAATTGGCTTAAGAAGAAAAAAGGAAAGGCTTAACAGCGATCCACATGGTTAATGCTGATACTGAAGAGTGAAGATTAGGTCGAGAACTTTTCGGAATAGCCAGGGGAAGGGCAGGGAAGGGGAAGGGGAAGGGGAAGGGGAGGATCTTTGAAGACAAATATTAATGAATGATATAATAAGGATAAATTTTTTATTCTAATTGATATGATATGAAAACAAAAAATAAAATAAAATAATTATTTAATAATATTATATTAATTTGTATTTAATAATTTATATAAAGAGCACTGCTCATTTTAAGTCAACAAAATCCGAAAAATGTGTGTACCGAGATATAAAGAGCACTACTCATTTATAGAAAAGCATTGCTTGTTGTATGCTGTGGAACTATACATATTTATTGTGTGTACCGAGATATGATTTCTTAGAGGATGTATAATTTTTCTACTTTTTTTGGATATAATTTTCCACTTGTCTCATACTTTCACTGTAAAACGTACTATAGATTCATATGATCCACTCGATTAATTTTTTTTATTCTAGTTTTCTTAAAATGGTTTAACATGTAATTGATTTGAAAATCAATATTTATAATTTAACATAATTTATCATATGATTAAAAAATAATTATCAATAACAGTATTATTCTTCCGATTGCAACCTATTCATGGCTACAGTTAATGTTGTGCTCTTTACGATTTGGCATGTCTAGTCGATTGACTTAATATTGGGGAGAACTATGAAACTCGAGTTAACAGTGTTTATCTTTTGTCTTCTTTTCTGTTTTTTGGAAAGTGTTCATCTTTTTTAAACTACGGTAAACACTTCAAATTGATCAAAGGATTGCATCAGAATTGTTGAACAAGATGCATTTCTTCTGTAAACGCTAACATAGAACAATCATGTGCCCTAAAGAATGCTGCAAATATAACACGGAAACTGAACCTTAATAATGTCCATCTCAAGCAATATGGTTTAGCAATTAATCAATCCAGGCATTTGAACAACAAAAATGAATGGGACCAAAAAATATTTTTGAAAAAAATGAAAAAGAGAAACAGGCACATATAACACATATATATGGATTATAAACAACAGGTTGCCATTGTAGCAGAAGTTTTTTGTCACTACAATTTGTTATCTGCAACCCTTCAACAGATAGGAAGAGGGACTTGAAAAGCTTACGGCAGCTGAGGACTTCCTATTTTCTGTTACCTTCTCAGGGGTTCCACATTCACTGAAGTCAAGGATGCGACGCTCCATCTGCAAAAGGAAACTTGTCTAAGATAATTCCTGCTATTTTAGTTTATTGACTAAGAAGTATAAAAATAATAAACTTGAAGGTAAAAGCAAATGTAGCTACTCATAATTAACTATTTACCCCACTCCATTAGTAGACGACCAATTTCCAACTGGGGAATAATTTCATACAGGTGAAGAACTTTATTCCATCTCTACGTATTAAGGTATATAAATGATATCTAGACATGAAAAAGGGATTTGACCAGATAAAGAGTAAGAAAGAGTTTTGTCAAAATTTTTCCGTTTTAACATTTGGACTTGGCAGCTTCTCGTGCTTAGTATATCCACTTGGATACAACTTTCTGATAGCTGGAGGCTGATTGGTGGACATGTTAACATCAAAGCAATGGTGGAAAAGCCTTTGGAAGAAAATAATGTAAGTTCTGTAGATCCGGCCATACCATAGCATTTGAAGCCACATGGGAACTCTCCTGATCGATATCTTGGTCCATACTAGTATCTTGGGAGTTTCTTTCCTTCACTATTGTTTCAGAAGATTCATTTCCCAAGACCTCCAAGGCATCAGCATATGCAGCAGCAGTGTGTTCACTTAGCTGCTTCATCAACCCAAGTGCATCATAGCTTCTATCACCTGGACTCATAAAATATCCAATATCCTGACAAGAAAAATAACATGTTGAGAAATGAATCTCAAGGAGAATGAAAGAGAAGAATTGCTGGAACTTATGATACCTCAATTGTTATTTCTGTGTCAATCCGTGGACCTGGTACAAAAGAGTTCATAAACCAAGGGGACTTCCATGCCGAAGGTGATTCAATACTTCTTTTGAATGGAGTTTCACCAAATCTGGCAAGATGACTATCAGCCAAGCAATTTTGAAAAACAAAAACGAAGAAAGGAAAGAATTTTGACATATCAGCACATCAGACTGTAAGTGAAAAGAATGAAAATCATAAAGGGAAACAACTAAAACTCACATGCCATAGTTTTCAGAGCCAGCATCATTCCCGGCACTAGCAACTGTATCTACCGTGGTTGCAAACGAAGGAATGGGTTCAATTGGTGCAATTGCACCTGAATTACTTTCATTATCCTTTCTGGAAATGTCTGGAGAGCATGTACCTCCAGGTGATTGTCCAGAGGTTACGCCTTGATTGGATGTCGCCCCAAAGCTTTTACAGTACTGATTTCTAGGGGTTTGAGCAGCTGAACTTAATGCTCTTACTTTGAGACCAACTTGATCCGGAGGCAATAACAAATCATTCATATTATGTTCAACAAGTACTCCAGCAGGCTTTTTCAACTGTCAAAAGTAGAACAAACTACATTAACATGTTTATATACATACAAACAGATGCAAAATGTATGGGTATACTAGAAAGAAGAATTAATTTTGACTGAATTTGGAGTCTTGAAAGACTAAAAATTCAGCTCATTGAATACGGATGAGAAAACAAGAATATAGAGAACATTAGGTATTTTAAAATTCTGAGGCTAAAGTAGCCATTTCTCTTTGGCCCTTTGCTCCATGTATTAAGATAGTAAACCAGAAATATCACATCTAAAGTAAACAAACAAAATAACTCACATTTTCAATTGCAGCATCAGCATCAATCTTGGTCTTACACTCAATATCAACGGTCGTCTGCTTTATATTTGCTGGGGGATTGCCCCCGTCACAATCTCTCTCAGAAGTTCTGTCTTCCACAATTGCAGAGTAATTTTTATCCTTCTCAGGACCCCCACTGAGAGCATGGCCAATATTTTCCTTATCTTCTTCGATGAAGGATACAGAGGAGTTTCTCTTCTGGTTTGATGATGGGGACAGCACGGATGCTTTATTTGTCCCGCCATTATCAAATATAACATCTAGACGTGAAAAATCTCGGGCCAAACAGGATGTCATGTCAGTTTCAAGCTTTTTGTCATTCCTTCTATCTGACAAGGGCGACAATAAGTCACGGTGTCGTTTCTTTAGTATGGACGGTGTACCTGTAAAAGTTTTAGCAGCACTTTTCAGCACAGCCTCTGGACTACCATCCCGTGAAGGCGAGTCCCATAGCCTAAATGGAGTAATGCAGTTCGTAGATGACATTAGCTGACGGATACCGAGGGGACTGTAATCTTGCTGCATATCACTACCAGATTGTATAAGATCACAGCTAAAAAAAGGAATGTCCAAACTTGGAAAACGAGGAGGTTCATAACAAAGAGTTCCAGAATCCTCCGGTTCTGCTTGTGCTTCTGGCTTAACATCCACTGAAGGATAAGGTACCACAGCATCTGATCCGGAGCCAAAACTATTAGCAGAAACTAATTTCAGAGAATCCTTTGAAAGATATGATGGCTCTTGCAGGTTTGTATTATCCATACCATCATCACAAGGGGAATTAGCAGATTCATTGGTATAGATAAAGCCATTATGTCCAATTGTATTAAATTCTTGTTCTTGAGTTACATAAGAGTGATAATTTAACCGTCTGGATTGTCTACCATATACAAGTGCACCGTCATCAGCTGAAAATAGTGTTGGAGCAGACAGAAAAGATTGGCTGCATGAAGTTCCTAATACTTCTGGCTTTGAAGGAGAATAAGCTTGTGCAGTGGAGGTTCGGTCCCCTTCAGACATCTGAATGTCCAAAGATTGGCAAAGTAATGGGTCAACCATATTCATACATTCTGTAAAATTTTCCATAGAGAAACATCCATCTTTGACGGCCTCCACAAATAAGACCCTGAAACATTCCTCATCTGATACCAACATGTTTTCTGGTTTAGCCGAACATACAGCCAGATTTTCAATGGAACTAGGAACACTTAATGCCAAAGACCTTTGTAGTGGAGCATTGACCAATTCTTGGCTTTCATGAGAATTAATACAATGAGCTGGCACCCCTGATGATTCATGTCTCAATTCAAGTGAAGATACGTTTGCAAAATTTTGTAAATTGACCTGGTCATCCCTGCTCGCAAAAGTCCCAGCATCAATTGCAAAATTCTGCTCAGGGAACTTGGAAGAGCAACCCACTTCGTAAGGTATTTCTGGGATGGAAAAAGTGACATCTTCAAGAGATGTATAATATTGTTCTGAGCAAGATGCTGAACTAGAGCTTTGATCCTTCCCCGGCCGGGACTCCTCAGTCAGAATGAACTGCTCTCTTGTATGTAGAGCTGCATTACCTGCAGAACGAGAGTGACCAACAACTGCTGAATCTTGACTGCATTCTGATATTTCTTCTACTTCTGTCCCGTCTTTTGGAATACTTTCATCTCCACTGCTCTGCTTCCTTGAAGAAGATGATGGCATATGTTGATTTTGATTGCCAATAAGAGGCAGATCCTGGAACTGCTCCAGTAGTCCAGATGCCAAGTAAGAGTCCAATTTCTTTTTCACAGAGCTGTTCCAGTGATTTTTAATAGAATTGTCTGTCCTGTTGACCAAATTAGCGGAGATGTATATGGCATCGTGTTTGTTACAGCAAGTTTCAAATAAAAATTCTTTACACTTCTAAATAACAGAACCATAAACAAAAAGCAAACACCAATTGTAGGGCAATCTCTGAGGGAACAAACAAATCGAAAGTGAAACACAATAAGGAAGTTGATCTTTAAAAATAGACTTACCTTCCTGGCAAGAACTTTGTAAGCTCTGCCCATCTGTTCCCATAAATCTGATGAGCACGGATCAAAGCCAGCTCCTCTTCCTGAGTCCATGCCTCTTTGTTTATAGCAGGATTAAGATGATTATGCCACCTACAATAGAATAAATTTATGAATACAAGAAAATGAACAAGATCAAATGCAGGTGAAGAAATAAAACTGATCCAATCAGTCAGAAACAACTCCATAATCATACCTTTCCCTGCATTGCTTTCCAATACGGCCAGGCAAATGCTGAGCAATGGTAGACCACTTTTTTGGCCCATATTTGTTCACCAATTCAACTATTATTTCATCCTCCTGTTAACATATTTAAACAATAACTGGCACAGTAAAAAATGTGCTGATGTACTCCAGGCCAACCAGCTTAGAAGTTGGCTAAACTATAAGGAATTGGTGCAATAATAAGAAACAATAATAGATACCTCTTTAGACCATGGACCTTTAACCAGTTCTGGATTCAAGACCTTCTGCCACCTATGTAGGCATTGTACATCTGTTCGGTCCTTAAAACACTCCGCTGCAAATGAGAGAAACACAATTAGAATGTATACTATAACCCATGCGTGCCAAAAACCAAAAGGCAGAACAACTGGCAGAGATATTTTGATCATTTGCATCGAAGACTTTAACAGCACATAAAAGAGATAGAGTTCAAACTTCAAGCAACACAAGGACAAGGTCGAACAAGGAACTATATAAAAAGGTGAGATAAGACAGAACAGCCTTCACATAAATATGGTCTTCGAGCCAATTTGGCTAATCAGTCCCTTTACTCGCCTGGAAACTATATATAACAGATATGATTTTATATCTACTAGCTGTATATGACTTTATATCTAAAGGCTGCAAGTCATTTGACAAACTTCAGAAATGGAAAAACAAAAGCAAGCAAAATTCCAGCACACCATCTAATATTTTGTTTTGTAAACAGAATAGAAGGAAAACAAGTGAATAACAGAAGTATTGCAGAGTCTATCACTAATTTCTTTAAGCTGACAGAGACAAATTCATTAGTTTCAATTCATACCAATTTTCTTCCAATTCTTTCCTTTGAAACGCTGAACAGCCTTCCGCAATATCTCATCCTACGAAATGTGTAAAATAGTCATGTTCATACAAATAATTGAAAAAACCACACTTATGAGCAAAAAATATTTACAACAATTACAGTTGGAATTAATATTACCTTAGCAATTAAAGAAGCAACATACCAAAAACAAAGATAAAGTAAGAGTAATATCATGGTATCAACTCTTCTTTTTGCTGGAGGGGGTTGTAAAGATGGTATCATCTTGAAAATGTCACTTGTGTGAAAAAAGAAAAGTCCAAGAACATGAAAGAATCAAATACATATGATTTTCAGATGCCAATTTTTCAAATGAATAAACATACAGTCACTGTTCAAAATCATTAAAAAAAGCATCTAAACCCACCATTCTTACCATCTCTAGCAAAAGAAAGTCACTTTGAAAACTAATGAATAATAAATTACAAAAAGCGGGCACATTCACCTCTTCAGTTGTCCATTGTCCCTTTGTGGAACGTCTTGTAGGCCCACTAGTCCTCCTATAAAAAATTTTGCTCAATAGTCATGATAATAGTAAAGTAGAGTTATTGTTACAAACTGGAAGAGTATGGGGGGAGAGAGAGAGTAAATAAAAGAATAGCATAACATCATTAAGAGTATAAGTACTGCATATTGATAACTTAATAGCTTACCACAAATTAACACATCTTCAAGATTGAAAGTAGCACAATTCAATAAATTTCCAGTTTAAGAGACTTCCACGGTCACGAAAATTGGACAGTTATTAAACAAAATCTCTTTATATTCTAAAAGCATTACATTTTCTACGCTGAAAGCTCCACAAAGCAACATCCACATGGAGAAATTACGAAAGAGAAAGAGTGTACAGGAATTGCAAATTTGAAACAATAATCATGTCATGTCTTCCAGCTAAAGAAGTAAAGCAAGCACCAAAAACTAGTTAACAAAGCTTACCCTTAATATATCAGGAAAAGAAGTCATAAAGCACAATAGCAAGTGTACAATACAGGAGTATAGGAGATGACATATAAACAACTAGACTTTCTAAGTTTTTGAGAGAATACCCATGCAGAGATCGCATTCTCTGACCATCATCACTTGGCCCATCTGAAGGAGTAGAGATTACCCGGTCACTTTCCATAGTTTCTTGGCAAACAAATAAAGCTGCATACCCTGATTCCTATTCGATGACAGTACTTCCCAGAATGTGCTCTCCAAACCATTATCTATCTTCCTAAAAGGAGGCTGGAATTCCCTTTGTGCAGGATAAAATCAGAAGCTGGCATATAAATGAAAAAAAAAACATAACAGAACCAAGATGGTAATTAGAGTACTGAATGTATAAGAATAAGGCAGAAAGCATCCAAGGTGATCTGACAACAAAGGTACTTTCTGTTTGACTTAATCATGAATCTCTTTATTATGTTATTAATTCATCATTTAGAATAGGAATATAGCAACCAACAAGAACAAGTTAAATGATCACTAAAAGAGAAATACACCCAGCCAGAAGAATAACTATCACAAAAGGAGTTGTTAATAGCTTAGGCTTAAGTTAATCCACTACAGGATTGATATAACAAAAATTGCATTTGAAGCAGTCCTATCATTTTGAAACACATATTCTAGTATTTTACCAGCTAATAAACCAGAGTAATTAGCCCAACTAGTCCATGGATTTCAAACGAAAGCAAGTATATTCAGCTTCCTGGTAGAAATAGCTAACTGAGTTTTCAAGATATGTGCACCATAATTTGATTCATAGGCGAATCAACAAGATGATTTTTGTTTCAAAAAGGTTCAGACCTAAGCAGAACTTCTAAGTTTCAGCTGTTTTTTGATAATAATGACATAATTATTATCACAATTAGTATATAAAGTGAAAACACAAAACCCAGTCTGATATCTGCCAAAGCAACCAAGTATGTTAACATTCAAAACTTTCAAACCATTGCTCAGCCATCATACCCTTTTGACTTATTGGAGCAAATTAACATGACACCAACCCCACAATTTATTATCAATTTTGGAATTATTAAAACACAAAAAGATTAATCTCTTGTGAACCAGCAGAACCATTGACTTCAATACAAACATACATGAAGAAGGCATATACTAATCCGCCATATTTAATTTTGGAACAAGTTCGAAATCTAAGCTTCATTTCTACTCACAATTTTAGCTTTAATGCTATATAATCCCCTGATTTGTGACTCTACGGAAGAGCAAAGAATTCACAACTCACTAAAAAGGATATCAAACTTCACAAATTGTCAAAAAAAAGTCCATAAATGCAAATCACAGATCATGATCATAGACACGTTTCAAATTCATCAATTAAACCCTAGATAATCTATTTAGCAATTTGAATAATCAAATTTTACGAACCTCCAGAACACAAGAGGAAGCATCAAATACCATATATTCTTAACCGAAAAGTTCAAAAAGTCGAAAAATGATCAAGATCAATAAGAGATTATTCAAATTCAAGAAATAAAGCCCCAAACACTGACCGAACTCAGCTTCAAGATTCGAAATTTAGAGGACGTCGGTGGAGAGAAAGATACGCACCGCATTTGCAGATCCAAGGTGAAATTAGAGAATAACGGAGATCTGCAAATGAACTAAAAAAATTTGAAAGGTTAGGAGAAAGAAGTTTAGAGAGAGAGTGTATGTTTTGTAGAACGAGATGGGGAGAAACAATGAAACGGTCTAGAATGCTATTCAAACATAAAGGGGCGGATAATTGAGTTTCAAAAGCTATGGTTAAAGCTCGAGCATGTTTGGTTTCATTGACGGTCAAGATTTACAAAGGTCCGAATCTTGGCTGTCCGTTTTAAACCCTTGAAAAGTTTTTCTTCAACGGCCATATTTATTTTCTCCTTAATTTTTTATTCTTTTTCTTTTTTACATTTTTACACTAAACACCTTTTTTTCTTTTAACAAAAATATATTGAAGGATGGTGAAGAGTGGAACCAATACACCATAAAGTTGACTAAACTCGACTAAAATATTGAATAACAATCAAACACCATTACCATTACAGAAATAGTGAATAACAAAAATGCTTTAATTTAATTATATTATAATATCTTTTTAATACATAATATTTAATTAAAGTGTCACATTAATTAACCTAAAATTTAATATTTTATATTATAAATTTATATTTATATTTTAAAATTAATATTAAAGATACAAACTTTTTATAAAATTATAGAATATAAACTCATATCATCACATCAGTTTATTTTTACTCAACACTTGCTAGAAATCTATCATTTGAATGTACATTTATTATATTAGAACAATAGAATAAATAATAAATTATGCTAAATTATTCCACAACCAAACATCAAAACCATGGGTTTAAAAATAATAATAATAATAATAAATAAATAAATAAAAGTGCTACGTTTTAATCCTAAGAATTTGAAAAAGAACATTTCCAAATTTATATTCGTCAATAAAAACAAATAAAAAAATCATCAGTATTTTCTCATTCATAAATAAGAATATTTTATAAAAATATATTTTATTTTAAAAAAGTATATTATTGTAAATTAGACTTAATGGCATCGTCGAAGTTCGATATTTAATGGCTATAACAAATTGGCCATATTGTTGTTGTTATCTTATGTACATTAATGTAAAATTTAAAATATTAAAACTCTAAAGCAAAATTTAAAATTTTAATGTAAATTTTAAAAATAAAAACGTAAAAAAAAAATTATGTAACAATAGATTGATACATGCACTCAATCATCATTGTTTAAGATTTTGAAAGATTCCTTGATTTCTATAATATTAGGAATTTATTTTTTTATTTTAATTTTTGAAGAATTATTAACACTAATTATGCCTGAGATTTTTATCATATTTTATTTAGATAATAAAAATATAAAAATAGCCACTTGTCTTTTTTTCTCTTTTAATAATAATTTTTATAATTACATTTATATTATTATTACATACAATAATAAAATGACATAAATATATATTTATTTTTAAAAATTAAAATACATATTGAATTATTATTATAACTAAAAAAACTAACTAAATATTCAATAATTAAAATTAAATAATGAAAAAATTCACAATCCCACCTTATTATTTATAACTCCAAAATAGTAATGTTTTTTAATTGTACTAAATTATTATCATTGTCTCATAATAAATAAATTTTAAAAAATAAAGTCATATCATTAAATAATTATTTTTTATTTATAATAACAATTACATATACATATTTTTAATAAATAAATAATTATATAAGTATATTAATCAAGTTAAATATGACAAAGTCTGAAAGGAAGTTAAATGCTAATAACTTTTTTAAATATTATATATTTGTGGTTACAAGCAGCAACACATTGGATAGAATACTTTTAGTGCCTGTTTGACCCAGTTTTTTTAGTGCTTCTCAACCTCTTTTTATTAAAAGCTGGGCCAAACAAATAAAAATGAAAAGACTTTTTATAAAAAG
>JAVXUL010000019.1:10528474-10555659 GCA_035590515.1 Trichilia minutiflora
TATTAATTAAGCATGTACAATGATATAATCATATACAAACACATATAGGTCAAAAGACAATACTGCTTACGAAGGGGTTCGGGGGGCAACGTCCCCTAATTGGGGGCAAGGGGCAACGCCCCTCGCAGGAGGTTCGGGGGGCAGCGCACCCCGACGGGGTCCAAGGGGCAGCGCCCATAGCGGCGGTCCTGCTAGCCGGTTAACGGGCAGGGTCAAGGGGCAACATTTGGGGGCAGCGCCATTGTGGAACCAGGCAAATGGACACTCAAGCATTGATTCCTGGCATATCATTGTGGAACCAGGCAAATAGATCAACATTCTGCTTCTCAACACCTCAACCAATGATGGTCTATACTCGGGAGTCCAGTTAGACCCAATCTTCACCGACCTCTCAGGCCACCTGTCATCCACAACTACCGACTCCATTTCTTCACTCCGCTTGATCGATGATGCCTTCTTGAATCGGCCTATTTCTCTATCCATATTTTCTAATAGATCTTCCTACTGATCACCTTCTGCATGTTCGATAATTATCTCTTCCAATGGGCGTTTATGAATACAATAGGAACTCCTTGAAGTAGTGGCAAAGCAGGATCAGACCTCCCTTTGATTTTCCCTCACAATCCTGATCCCATCTCTAGCTCTAAATTTTAACTTCATATAATGGACACTCTCCACTGCTTTCCTATATCAGAGAAATGGTCTCCTCAAGATCATAGAATATGGTATCTTGAGATTCACCACTTGGAGTTCTACCATAGTGGTCTTCTAATGTGACCTGTCACCTATTGTTATTGGTAACTGTACTATTCTCAGTGGATACATACATGATTTACCAAATCCATGTAAGGCGATCTCGGTAAGTCTCAATTTTAGGTCTTCAATGTCCAAAGAATCTAACGTTTTCTTGAAAATGATGTCGGTACAACTTCCCCGTATCAATTAATATTCTCCCAATCTGAGAAGTCCTCATCGTCATTATAACGACTAAGGCATCGTCATGTGGATAATAGACTCAACATTCATCTTCATCTGTGAACATGATCAGCACCGAGGCCATCTTTGGTCTCTTCTCCGCACGCACATTCATCACATGCAGCTCAACTTTGTGCTCGAAAGAGACTACCGAGAATAATTCTTCCGAAACCTGTTTGAATTCTTAGCTAATATGGGGCCTCCTATAATTATCATTGCATCATTGTGTCTTCGGACCTATCTCAGACTTTGGACTCTCTTATCATTCTGAGCCACAAACTCAGTCAGGTTATTCATGACCAAAACTTCATTCTGATTCTGCAAATCATAACAATCATCTGTCAAATGTCCCACATCTTGATGGAACATCTTGATCGGATGGGGGTCTAACAACAGGTCCCCCGTCTCCTCACCTCCTTTAAAATCTGGGAAAGGGGTGTATTCAGAGGAGTTAGGTTCCTCTTTTGTTCTACTTGAGTCACTAGCCTCGGATCATTCCTCCGAGGTGATCTTCTTTCCCTGTTATATGGCTCCTCCCTGCGTCTATCGTTCCGATAATACTTGGAGGCTCTATCTCTCCCATGGTTCACCTCAGAGAACTTCCTCTTATCATTCCTCCATTTCTTATTTTCAAACTTCTTGAACCTGTTGTTGTCTCATGGGGAAACCCCGGCTGATTTTTCCTCTTTAATCTTCAACATCACTTGATTCTCAACTTCGATCTCATCAAGTAATTTCCTCCGGGCTGCCTCGTATGTATTCACCGAGGACTTACATATGGAGTACCAAGTCCTGTCTATCTTCAATCCTTATTTCAGCCCTTCCAATGCCAAAGAATGATGGAAAGCTCCTAGATTAAGCACTTCCTCATGATATCTCCTGACAAAACTCCTAAGCCTTTCACCATTTCCTTGTTTAAGTAACAACAAAAAACTTGGAGTTTTAGTATTAAAAACTACTCCTCTAAACTCCGTGGTGAACACATCATATAACTATCCAAAGTCTCGGATGCTCCCTAAAGTCAAACCCATAAACCATTTCCTCACCTATCCTTTTAGGGTCAGTGGGAATAAGCAACATATCTGATCTTCGCTCAGACCCTGGACAAGCATCATTTCATAGAAGAAATTCATGTGTAATGATGGGTCTGTATTTTCAGAAAATAGAGTAATCTGGGGTATCTTAAACTTCTGAGGCAGATTTTGTCCCAACAACTTTGGGGCAAAAGGTAACTTCGAGTATAGCCCCTATGTTGAATGGATTCCGTTGGTTCACCTTGAGGACGCGTCTTTTTACTATTCATCTCTTCCACTAGCTTCCTCACCAAGGCCTCCACATCTTTATCCTTGGTATCAGTCCCCCAATCTGCTTCACGGTATGAATGCCTGTGCCTGTAAGTTTCACGTTCTTTCCTCCGCCTCTACTCCAAAATTACCCTCATATCTTCCGGGGGTAAACTGGTTGCATCAGTCTTTTCATAGACAGTTTTTGGGCTCTGAGACACCCGTGTAGACTCCAAATAATGCCTCTCATGAACCAGGGAAGGCATGCATGCATCCCTACCTCCCACCTTCTTCAGATGGAATTTCTCACCAGCTTTATTTTTTCCCTTCTTAACTGCTGTATACTTTTTAATCGGGGGCTTCCTTCCTGCCCCCTTCATCATTCTTTCCTATGGCTTATGATCGGGGAATACTATCTTCCATAGTTTTATCTGGTACCCTTGTACCTGGCATACTAATTTGTATTATCTTTTTCATCTTAGACATCTCTTTGACCCATATTTGTATTTGCTAGTTCTTCTCTACATACCGTTGTTCACTATCTTGGAGTAACTGCAACAAACGGGTCATCTCCTCTGTTCCTCTTGTATGGTATGGTCGACGAGACTGAACTTCTCCGGCATTAAACCGGGAGCTCTCATGCTCCCGAATTTTATGCAAGGTGTTGTTAGCTCCATCCGTTGCAGTAGTAACGTCAATAGAGCCTCCATCCATGTTCCTCCGTTCTGACACGTCTCCAGGTTGGATAGCCTCTGGTGTTCGTCATCTTTGCTGGAGTTGATTGTTTTTAGGCTTTTTGCTTGATTTCCCACAAACGACGCTAAATGTTGATGCAAGAAGTTGCGGTCGTCTTCAACCTCTAACACCAGCTAATCTTCTTCCTTGAGTTCTGATTCTGTGAACTGCGAAACAATGAAAACCTCAGGAGTAAAGCCGGTTTCCCGGCAAAAACCCTCCGATGCTTAAGTTAGTGAGGGTTTTGCTTGTGTGTGGGGGTGAAAGCAAAACGAATCGAATCAAAGAGAAAAGTTGAAAAGTGTCTTTTGTGTCTTGTGTGAGTAAGTGAAAAATATGCTCTCTGTAAAAGTTAGTGCGTACCTGCCATTATTCCTGAATTCAGTTATATTAGAACCATGGAATTTCGTACCTATGGACACGTGTCACCGTACGACTAACGTGGCCTAAAAGCCTGTTGCGAAAATCACGGGGCGTGAACATAGTGGTATTACCCCTGCCATGTATGCCCCGAGACCCCGAACACATATGCCCCGAAATAGAGTCTCCAGACTCCCCAAGACAGAAATCTCTAAATTCCCGAAGCACTTTCTGAAAACGAGTCTGGATTTTGATGACACCATATAATAGTGTTATGAATGCTATACTTACCACAGATATCCCTGAGGCTCTGATATCATGCACAGAATATATCTGATTAAATCCCCGAGACAAAGCCTCAGATAGTGATTACTAAAGATCTCTTTTCCGAACAAAGATTGACGATATACAGCTCAATAGAGATTCTCTGTCAAATGGTCTCGGATGAATTATTTGAGACAATCTTATTATTTCCCGTATCATATGGACCCGTGTCACATGAAGAAACCTCAAAACGTCGTCATATTTGGGAGATTTATGAAAAAAATTATGTCCGCATGATAGACTTAGGCTTGTGGACTAGACTTTGGTGAAAATACCCAAACATATTTCTTTATGTAATCCCTAAACAAACAAAAAATGCTGAAAATACAAACACGGAAACTGAACCTTAATAATTGTCCATCTTAAGCAATCTGAAATCCAGGCACTTGAACAACAAATTGAATAGGACCATAAAAAGGTTTTCCAAAAAATGAAGAGAGAAACAGGTATATATAACACATATACATATAGACTATAAACTACAGATAGCCAATGTAGCGGAAGGTTTTTTTCACTACAAATTGCTATCTGCAGCCCTTCAACAGATAGGCAGAGGGACTTGAATAGTTTACGGCAGTTGATGATTTCCTATTTTCTGTTCCCTTCCCAGGAGTTCCACATTCACTGAAGTCAAGGATGCGACACTCCATCTGCAAAAGAAAATTTGTCTAAGATAATTCCTGCCATTTTGGGTTATTGACTAAAAAGCATCAAAAGTATAAACTATTTGAAGGGAAAAACAAAAATGTAACTACTCATGATTAACTATACATCCCACACTATTAGTCAACGACCAATTTCCAACTGGGAAATCATTTCATGCAAGTGAAGAACATTATTCTGTCTCCAGGTATACAAATGATGTCCACATATGAAAAAGGGGATTTGATTTGACGAGAAAAAGAGTAAAAAAAAGGAGTTTTGTCCAAAGTTTTCTGTTTGAACATTTGGACTTGGCTTCTCGTGCTCGGTGTTATCCATTTGGATTCAACTTTCTGACAGTTTCAGGCTGATTGGTTATCACGCTGAGTTAACATCAAAGCATGGTAGAAAAGCCTTTAGAAGAAAAAGGAAAGATTTCATAAACTTTTTCTGTAAGTTCTGTAGATCAGGTCATACCATAGCATTTGAAGCAACATGGGAACTCTCCTGCTCATTCCCTACTGTATGATCGATATCTTGGTCCATACTAGTATTTTGGGAGTTTCTTTTGTTCATTATTGTTTCAGAAGATTCATTCCCCAAGACCTCTAAGGCATCAGCATATGCAGGAGCAGTGTGTTCACTTAGCTGCTTCATCAATCCAAGTGCATCATAGCTTCTATCACCTGGGGTCATAAAATACCCAATATCCTGACAAGAAAAATAACATGCTGAGAAATGAATCTCATAGAGAATGGAAGAGAGGAATTGCTGGCACTTGTGATACCTCAATTGTTATTTCTGTATCAATCCGTGGACCTGGCACAAAAGAGTTCATGAACCAAGGGGACTTCCATGCTGAAGGTGATTCAATACTTCTTTTGAATGGAGTTTCACCAAATCTGGCAAAGATGACTATCAGCCAAGCAATTTTGAAAAACAAAATAGAAGAAAGGCAAGAATTTTGACATATCAGCACATCAGACTGTTAGTGAAGAAAGTGAAAATCATAATGGGAAACAACAAAAACTCACATGCTATAGTTTTCAGTGCCAGCATCATTCCCAGTGTTAATAACTGTATCCACCATGGCTGCAGATGAAGGAATGGGTTGAACTGATGTAATTGCACCCGAATTACTTTCATTATTCTTTTTGGAAATGGCTGGAGAGCATGTACCTCCCGGTGATTGTTCAGAGGTTACACCTTGATTTGAGGCCCCAAAGCTTTTACAGTACTGACTTCTAGGAGTTCGAGCAACTGAACTTAATGCTCTTACTTTGGGACCAACTTGATGTGGAGGCAATAACAAATCATTCATATTATGATCAACAAGTACTCCGGCATGCTTTTTCACCTGTCAAAAGTAGAATAAACTCCATTAACATGTTTATATGTACATACATACAGATGCAAAATGTAAAGGTACAATGGAAAGAAGAATTGACTGACAATGGAGTCTTGAAAGACTAAAGTTCAGCAATCAAATCACCAACAGCAAGAATTTTCAACTCATTGGATACAGATGAAAAAACAACAGCAATGTAGACAGAGTAGGTATTATAAAATTCTAAGGCTAAAGTAGCCATTTCTCTTTCCCCCCTTTGCTCCATGTTAAAGATAGTAATCCAGAAATATCACATCTAAAGTGAGCATTTCTTTGGAAGCTGTACTAACACAAAAAGAGCAAACAAAATAACTCACAGTTTCAATTGCAGCATCAGAATCGATCTTGTTCTTACAGTCAATATCAATAGTAGTTTGCTTCATGTTTGCCCGGGAATTGCCACCATCAGAATCTCCCTCAGAAGTTCTGTCTTCCACAACAGCAGAGTAATTTTTATCCTTCTCTATAGCCCCACTGAAAGCATGACCAAGATTTTCCTTATCTTCTTTAATGAAGGATCTAGAGTTTCTGTTCTGGTTTGATGATGGGGACATCATGGATGCTTTATTTGTCCCGCCCTCATCAAACATAACATCTAGACGTGAAAAATCCCGAGCCAAACAGGATGTCATGTCAGTTTCAAATTTTTTGTCATTCCTTCTATCTGACAAGGGTGACAATAAGTCACGGTGTCGCTTCTTCAGTATGGATGGTGTTCCAGTAAAGGTTTTAGCAGCACTTTTCAGCAAAGCCTCTGGACTACCATCCCGAGAAGGTGAGTCCCATAACTTAAATGGAGTAATGCAGTTCATAGATGACATTAGCTGACGGATACCAAGGGGACTATATTCTTGCTGCATATCACTACCAGATTGTATAAGATCACAGCTGAAAAAAGGAATGTCCAAACTTGGAAAACGAGGAGGTTCATAACAAAGAGCTCCAGCATCCTCCTGTTCTGCTTGTACTTCTGGCTTAACATCCACAGAAGGACAAGGTACCACGACATCTGATCCCGAACCAAAACCATTTACAGAAACTAATTTCAAAGAATCCTTTGAAAGATATGATGGCTCTTGCAAGCTTGTATTATACATACCATCATCACAAGGGGAATTAGCAGATTCATTGGTATAGATAAAGCCATCATGTAAAATTGTATTAAATTCTTGTTCTTGAGTTACATAAGAGTGACAATTTAACTGTCTGGATTCTCTATCACATACCAGTGCACCGTCATCAGCTGAAAATAGTATTGGAGCAGACAGAAAAGATTGACTGCATGAAGCTCCTAATCCTTCTGGCTTTAAAGGACAATAAGCTTGTGCAGATGAGATTTGGTCCCTTTCAGACATCTGAATGTCCAAAGATTGGCAAAGTGATGCGTCAACCATATTCAAACCTTGCGTAAAATTTTCCAAAGAAAAACATCCATCTTTCATTGCCTCCACAAATAAGATCCTGCAACATTCCTCGTCTGATACCAGCATGTGTTCTGGCTTAGCAGAACCTGCAGCTGGATTTTCAATAGAACTGGGAACACCTAATGCCACAGAGCTTTCTTGTGGAACATTGGCCAATTCTTGGCTCTCATGAGAATTAATACAATGAGCCCCTGATGATTGATTTCCCAATTCAAGTGAAGATGAGTTAGCAAAATTTGGTAAATTGAACTGGTAATCCCTGCTAACAAAAGTCCCAGTATCAATAGCAAAATTCTGCTCAGGGAACTTGGAAGAGCAACCCACTTCATAAGGTATTTCTGGGATGGAAAAAGTGACATCTTCAAGAGATGTATAATATTGTTCTGAACAAGATGCTGGACTAGAGGTTTGATCCTTCCCCAGCTGGGACTCCTCAGTCAGAACAAACTGCTCTCCTGTATGTAGAGCTGCATTACCTGCAGAACGAGAGTGACCAACAACTGCTGAATCTTGACTGCATTCTGATATGTCTTCTACTTCTGCTCCACCTTTTGGAGTGCTTTCATCTCCACTGCTCTGTATCCTTGAAGAAGATGATGGAATAGGTTGATTTTGATAGCCAATAAGAGGCAGGCCCTGGAACTGCTCCAGCAATCCAGATGCCAAGTAAGAGTCCAATTTCTTTTTCACAGAGCTGTTCCAGTGATTTTTTATAGCATTGTCTGTCCTGTTGACCAAATGAGCAGAGATGTATCAGACGTCATGCTGTTACAGGAATAACAAATTCTTCACAATTCTAAATAAAAGAACCATAAACATGAGCAAAACACACCAATTGTAGGGCAGTTCTGAGAGAACAAAGAAAAAAATCTTACCCAAAAAGTGAAAGACAATAAGAAAGTTGATCTCCTTCTTCAAATTAAAAATAGACTTACCTTCCTGGCAAGACCTTTGTAAGCTCAGCCCATCTGTTCCCATAAATCCGGTGAGCCCGGATCAAAGCTAGCTCCTCCTCCTGAGTCCATGCCTCTTTGTTTATAGCAGGATTAAGATGATTGTGCCACCTACAACAGAATAAATTTATGAAATACAAGACAACTAATGAATGACATCAAATGCAGGTGAAGAGATAAAACTGATCCAATCAGTCAGAAACAACTGTCTAATCATACCTTTCCCTGCATTGCTTTCCAATACGACCAGGTAAATGCTGAGCAATGGTGGACCATTTTTTTGGCCCATATTTGTTCACCAATTCAATTATTATTTCATCCTCCTGTTAATATATTTAAACAATTAACTGGCACTGTAAAAAATGTGCTGATGTCGTTCATGCCAACCAGTTTGGAAGTTGGCTCAACTATAAGGAATGAACACAGTAATAAGAAACAATTATAGCTACCTCTTTAGACCATGGACCTTTAACCAGTTCTGGATTCAAGACTTTCTGCCACCTATGTAGGCATTGTACGTCTGTTCTATCCTTAAAACACTCCGCTGCAAACGAAACAAACTACGATTAGAATGAGTATTATAATCCACACATGAAAAAAGCAAAAAGACAGAACAACTGAGAAATGATAGTAAACTGGCAGAGATATTTTGATTATTTGCATCAAAGACCTTAACAGCACACAGAAGAGAGAGATTTCAAACTTCAAGCAACACAAGGACAAGGTCAAACAAGGGACTATCTAAAGAGATGAGATAAGACAGAACAGCCTTTTCATAACAAATGGTCTCTTCCCAATTAGGCTAATCAGTCCTTTTACTTGTATGGAAACTACACATTACAGATATGATTTTATATCTACAAGCTGTATATGACTTTGTATCTAAAAGCTGTAATTCACTTCCCAAACTTCAGAAATGGAAAAATAAAAGCAAGCAAAAATCCAGCACACCATGCAATATTTTGTTATGTAAACAGAATAGGTGGAAATAAGTGAATAACAGAATTATTGCAGAGCCCATAATTAATTTCTTTAAGCATACAGAAACAAATTCATTAATTTCAATTCATACCAATTTTCTTCCAATTCTTTCCTTTAAAACGCTGAACAGCCTTCCGCAATATCTCATCCTAAAACACATGCAAAATTGTCATGTCAATACAAATAATTGAAAAATCTCACATATAAGCTGAAAATATTTACATACAATTGCCGTTGAAATTAATATTACCTTAGCAATTAAAGAACCAACATTTTAAAAAGTAAGATAAACTAAGGGTAATATCATGGTGGTATCAACTCTTCTTTTTGCTGGAGGGTGTAAAGATGGTATCATCTTGAAAGGTCACTTGCGTGAAGGAAAGACAAGTCCAAGAACATGAAAAAACCAATTGCATTTGATTTTCAGATACAAATTCTTCGAATGAATAAACATACAACCACTGTTCAATATCATTAAAAGAGCATCTAAAGCTACCATTCTTATAATCTCTAGCAAAAGACAGTCACTTTGAAAACTAAAGAAAAATAAACTACAAAAGGCAGGCACATTCACCTCTTCAGGTGTCCATTGTCCCTTTGTGGAACGTCTTGTAGGTCCACTGGTCCTCCTATAAAAAATTTTGCTCAATGGTCATGATAATAGTAAAGCAGATTGATTATTACCAACTGGAAGAGAATGAGAGAAGAGAGGGGAAGAGAGAGTGTAAATCAAAAGAATAACATAACATCATTAAGAGTAAAAGTACTGCATTTCAACAACTTAATAGCTTACACACACTAATTAACATCTTCAAGGTTGAAGTAGTACATTTCAATAAATTCCCATTTTGAGAGACTTCCGCAGACACAAAAAATGGACATCTATTAAACAAAAACTCTTTATATTCTAAAAGCATTACATTTCCGCACAGAAAACTCCACACATCAACATCCACACAGAAGAAATCATGCAAGAGAAAGAGTGTACAAAAATTGCAAATGTGAAACAATAATTATGTCTTCCAGCTAAAGGACTAAAGCAAGCACCAAAAAAATACATTAAAAAGCTTACCCTTTATCCATTAGGAAAAGAAGTCATAAAAAACAATAGCAAGTGTACAATACAGGAATATAGGAGATGACATGTAAACAAGACTTTCTAAGTCTTTGAGAGAATACCCATGCAGAGATCGCATTCTCTGACCACCATCGCTAGGCCCATCTGAAGGAGTAGAGATTACCCGGTCAATTTCCATAGTTTCTTGACAAACAGATAAAGCTGCATACCCTGATTCCTACTCGATGACAATATTTCCCAGAATGTGCTCTCCAAATCATTATCTATCTTCCTAAAAGGAGGGTGGAATTTCCCTTGTGCAGGATAAAATCACAAGCTGGCATATGAATAAAAATAAACGTAACAAAACCAATATGGTAATTAGTGCATTAAATGTATAAGAATAAGGCAGAAAGCATCCAAGCTGATCTGACAACAAAGGTACTTTCTGATTGAATCATAATCATGAAATCTCTTTATTCAGTTATTAATTGATTATTTGGAATAGGAAGATAGCAACCACAGGATTAATATATATCACAAAAGTAATTGTCAATAGCTTAGGCTTAAATTAATCTACCACAGGATTAATATAACAAAATTGTGTTTGAAGCTCTCATGTCATTTTGAAACACATGCTCTAATATTTTACCAGCTAATAAACCAGACTAATTTGCCGAACTAGTCCATAGATTTCAAAGGAGAATAAGTATCTTCAGCTTCTTGGTAGAAACAGCTAGCGGGGTTTTCAAGATATGTACACGATATAGTGCATAGGCGAATCAACAAGATGATTTTTGTTCCAAAAAAGGTCAGACCATGGGAAACAGAATTTCTGTGTTTCATCTGTTTTTGGATAACATGGCATAATTATCATCATACTTAATATATAAAGAATAAACACAAAAATTCAGCCTGAAATCTACCAAAGCAACCAAGTATGTTAACATTCAAAACTTTCAAAGGACTGCCCAACCATCATATCCTTTGGCTTATTGGAACAAATTAAAATTAAGACACAAACCCAACAATTTATTATCAGTTTAGAAATCATTAAACCGCAAAAGATTAATCTCTCATGAACCAGAAGAACCATTTAGTCCAATACAAACATACATGAAAACAAGGCATATATTAATCCACCATATTTAATTTTGTAACAAATTCGAAATCTAAGCTTCATTTCTACTGAAAAAGTTTATTTTGAATGCTACATAATCCACTGATTTGTGACTCCACAGGAGAGCAAAGAATTCAAAACTCACTAAAAAAGATATCAAACTCCACAAATTGTCAACAAAAGTCCATAAATACAAATCACAGATCATGATAGCAGACACATTTCAAATTCATCAATGAACCCTATATAATCTATCGAGCAATTTGAATAATTCAAATTTTACGAACCTCCAGAACACACGGGGAAGCATTAAATACCACAAATTCTTAACTGGAAAGTGCAAAAATTCGAGAAATGATCAAGATCAACAATAAAGAATTCAAATTAAAGAAATAAAGCCCCAAACACTCACCGAACTCAGCTTCAAGATTCGAAATTTACAGGACGTCGGTGAAGAGAAAGGTATGCAGCGCATTTGCAGATCCAAAGTGAAATTAGAGAAGAACAGAGATCTGCAAATGCACTGAAAAAATTTGAAAATGAACAAGAAAGAGGTTCAGAGAGAGAGAGGGGGGTTTTAGAGAGAGAGAGAGAAACAATGGAACGGTCTTGTATGCTATTCAAACGTTAAGGGGCGCACAATTTAGTTTCAAACCCTATGGTTAAAGCTCGAGCATGTTTGGTTTCATTGACGGTCAAGACTTGCACAGTTTCGAATCTTAGCCGTCCGTTCGAAACGCTTAAATGGATTTTCTTCAACGGCCATATTTATTTTCTCTTTAATTTTTTTTTCTTTTTCTTTTTACTTTTTTCAACAAAAATATATTGAAGGTTGGTGAAGAGTGGAAACCAAATTACTATATAACGTTGACTAAATTCACAATAAAATAGTGAATAACAAAAATGTTTTAATCATATTATAATATCTCTTGTTACGTATCATTTATTAACAAATTAATATTCTATATTTTATATTATAAATTTATATCTATATTTTTAATATTGGTATTAATAAAATAAATTTTTTATAAAATTATGGAATAGACAAAGAATAATAAGAGTTTATTTTAAGATTTGTTAATATGTAGACAATAATTAGAGATGATAATTTTAAAATTAATGATTATAATGAATTAATAATTTATTTAAAATATGAGAATTAATGATAGGTTTTATTATTCCCGTGAAAAATACACAAATTTCTTATCCTAATTTTATGTATTTAGTATTATTAAAAAGTCTATTTTTTCATAATCTTTTATACATTGATAATAAATATACAACTCTTCAAATTAATAATAATAATAATTTTATTATTGATATTAAAAATTGTATTAATGTAGATTAGACTTTAGAGTATTGTCAAAGTTCAATATTAATGGCTGTAACAAATTGAATATATTATTATATTTATTGTTTTAATGTAAAATTTAATATTTAAATTTTTAGTGAAATTTTAAAAATTATAATATTTAAAATAAAAAACTTCAAAAAAACTTATGTAATAATCTATCTATCTATTAATATATGTAGTCTGTCATCATTGTTTAAGATTTTGAAAGGCTTTTGCAATATTAGTAATATATTCAGTTATTAATTTTAAAGATTTGTTAGAAGGCCGCTTAGAGTCGAGTTCATATTATTATAATTTTTTTTATTAAAATATTTAAGGAATAAAATCGTAGATTTTATTTGAATTATTTTTTTTGATAAATGACTATTAAATATTGGTCTTAAATTTGATAAATTAGAATTTTTTACGTATATAAAATTATATATATATATATATATTAATTTTTTTAATATAATATATTTATTGTCAAAACAAAGCAATAGGATAAAATATATTGAAGCTTCCTGCACTGTATTGATTGAAAGGTTTATTATATTTATAAACAATTTTATAATTTAAAAAATTTAATATTTAAAATAAAAAAACTTCAAAAAAACTTATGTAATAATCTCTATCTATCTATTAATATATATAGTCAGTCATTATTGTTTAGGATTTTGAAAGGCTTTTGCAATATTAGTAATATATTTATTTATTAACTATCGGATGAGTTAATAGTAAAGATTTGTTATACGACTATTTAGAATTAATTTAATGTTCGAATTATTAGGATTCTTTTCGTTAAAATATCTAAAAGATTAGATTATAGATTTTATTTGAATTATCTCTTTTATTAAACAGTTGTTAAACGACAATCTCAAATTTAATAGATTAAAAAAAATTTTATGTATATATATTAATTTTTTTAATATAATATATTTATTTTCAAATAAAAGCAATATACTGATTACTGACAGAGGGATAGAATATATTGAAGCTTCCTGCACTCGTATTGATTGAAAGGTTTATTATATCTATAAGGGGTAATTCCAAATTCCCCCTCTAAAGTAAAATAATGCCACACACCCTATAAGAGGGGTGTGTGGCATTATTTTGCTTTAGAGGGAGAAATTTGTCTTTCTCCCTATCTATAAATAATTTTGATATTAAAAAAAAGAGGTGAGACATAAGTGCGATATTATCTATACATTTATTTAGTAAAATCTTTTTATAAAATACACACACATATGTGTTAAAATTAATTAATTAAAATAATAAAAAATTAAAATATGTAACATATTTTATTAAATTGTCCTGTCAGACTCTTCCTGTTAATTGTTACGATCGTTTTTACAATTTTTTTTTAACCAACTCCTTTTCTCATTTTCAATCAGAGCTTCATATTATCCTAAGGTTCAATAGTTTAGCTTGATTAAAATTTGCTTGTATCGTTCAGTTTCTGATTGTCATGGGATCTATTCCAATCCAAGTTTATAAGGAACAAAAGGAATAAAAAAATATGAGCAAGAGCAAAATGTCGATGCCATGCTATTAACTATCATTCGTTAACTATCAAGAAAACACTACTTATCAAGAAGAAGAAGATAAAGAAGCTGCCTTGAAGACAAGGAAGTTGAGAGATTGCAGGGAAAAATAAATGAAGTTTTCTTTGAAATGGGTCAGAAAACAACTGAAGTTCGTACCCACCACACATTGCCATCCAGACCCATACATTTTGTCAAAATCCTGCAGAAACAACAAAGTTTGAGTTTCAGAATTACTTTACAAAGAAAATAGAAAATCATTTCTTGGAAACAAATTTAGTACCACCTTTTTGATGTATGCAGCAATGGAAGTATAGTCAAAGACTTCATACAGATCAAGGGCTTGGGAAGCAGAAGCCGTAGCTTCAGTCTGCATCTTCAATGGCATGTCTGTATCTTCTATTAAAGCTTTACCTTCCAACATCTTTCTCTGTCTAATGGAAAATAGGGCCCTCTCACCCTTCCTATAACACAAGGGAGAAGATATCGAACCCATAATTCAGAATGAAGTTACCTTTATCCAAATATGAAAGAATCATTTAATGAATGCAACTCGGCATAATTATTAATTTCATATTTTAACCCAATGGAAAGGAGCCACCAGTCCACGTAATTCGTACATCGGATCATAAAGCGAGCAGGTGACGAAGATTACAAGCAAAGAATCAATGCCAGAAACGAACCACCATTACTTTTTAGTTTATCTGTTAACTTTACCCATCCCTTCAACTCAAGCATGCCGTAGAATTATGATCATGTTCCTTCATCAACTTCATTTTCGTGGGAAGTTGAAATCCAAATTTTTAAATCTTGTTTTGGGCTTCGAAAGGTCAACAGGTAAACAAATTGTTTGTTTATTTTTAAAAACAAAAACAAAAACGTGATAGACGGTGTTTTCCATTACTATTCTGTGTTCATAGAAAACAGGACGTTAAAAATGTACTCACTATCAGTCAACCAATGTGGGCAAACACATTCTTGATACAGTCGCAGAAAATAAGATAATCGCCAACTCAAAGGAAGCTAGACAATTATCAAATTTACAAATGTTGAATTCAGTTCAACTGTTGGGATGGGATCATTAAAAAGAACACATTTAAAAGATTTCAAATGGAACATATCAAAAACATACTATTGTGTATCTCAAAAAATGAATTTAACTTATGCTGATTAGAGACCAAGAGATCCAGGAGAAGCACTGCATAATCTTCCAAAAGAAAAATACTACTCTGGTAGTGTCACACGAAATTAACCCCGGAACTGATTCTAGAGATTACTCTCATGCTGCTCCAATTTTCCGAGCTTTATTTGGGCGCCCTCTTGCCGAATCATTTTCTCGAAAGCGACCATGTTTTCCACCTCTATATGATTTTCCTCCCCTACATTGGATGATTGAAATTAAAGATAGGTCAGAGGAATTAGCCAGTTTCCATATATAATTGGCTTTTAAGAGGAAACAAAATATCAAATTACAATTTTTTAGGTACCTTTATCAAAATGAAAGCAATAGTAGTCATAGTATAGATATACTGACCTCCCTTTGTAACCTTTAGTTTCACGATGTCTCTCTTGATTACCACGGAGTAGGCTCCAGTATTCTTTTTCGGCCTCACCTGTCAACAAAAAGGTACCATCTCCCTCAATAGCACAACTTCTAATTTCTGATTTATCACTCATATAATATGAACGAACAGCACGCTTACTTAATAACCACCACAAGCATTTCTCAAACATATTGCCATCCCATAAAACCTCAAAAACTTCTGCCAGGCAGTTTATATTCAAATTCCTGGAACTGATTCTCAATCCAGTAACTATTCTAAGACTTTCTCCGGTTTATAACACAACCACAATCATGTGGTCATTGTCATCATAACTTTTATAAGACATCATCATTAAAACACATATCCTACCAGTTTCCATGCCTCCCACTCTTAAAATTATACCTATCTTTCCAGGAACTGGCAAATATAACCATTACCCCAACAACACACCTAAAAGAGGAAAAGGAACAAAGACAAGAAAAGAAATATATGATGTGTATATGCAGAAGATAGCCCAAACAGTGTTTGACAACTCAAGATGAAAGGAGTAATCACATAACAAAGTATCTAGCACTAAAACTTAATAAAACAGACAATGCACAGGGTTGTTTCTTACCAGTAACTGGTTCTAGGACAGCTATGAAATTCTTCACAGTCAAGCCACCTTCTTGAGCAAGGACTGCAGCGGCACGAGCTTTTTGAGCAGCTTCAGCTTCTTCAAACCTAATGTAACCCGAATCGGCTCCAATTTTGAAATCAATGAACTTTAAAGAAGAACAAATAAAAAAAGGAGAAATGTCAGAATAACTCAACTAAGTCCAAAGGCTACACCAGCAATTAGAAGCTTGTAGAAACATACATTGGTATTCACAATGAATGAGAAAATAATACAGAGAAAAAGACACTTATAAATAGAATGCACAGGAGGATCCATAAAATTAAGCTCCTTTTGAGATAAAATGACTATTCATATTCTTCAAACAAAGTAGATAAAAGAGAATCGAGGTTGTTGACAAAAAGGGAATCCACTAGTCTAACTGATGCGAAAACCCAACAACAATTAGTCTTGAAACCCCCAAATCAAGTATTCAGGAACCCTAAACCCTTTAATCTTGTAAGAACAGAATTCTAAACCCTAGAATAATAACGTACTCAAGAACTTAGAACATTGATAGAAAGGAAATTGACACCACAAGAATTACTAACTTTTGATAAGTCGATCGCAAATCCGTAAAAAAATCACGGAGATTAGTCAATTCTCACTTAGAGAATAATCAAAATTCATTCAATCAATAATAATATCCTTCTAAGTTTATAATACTATTTATAATCTTAAAAAAAAAACTAATCCTAAAAGGAATGGAAAAAACTCTAAAATTTTATGGATTTGGACCCAATTCGTAATTGGACCAAGTCATTATAAGTCTACAAATCAAATTAAACTAATTAAAATAAAATAAAAACTAACCCAAATAACATATGACTAATTAGAAACTCTAATGTTGGGCTTATATTTGATCTTTACAAATCCCAATAAGATGGACCACCTTTGATTCTTCAGTTAAAATTCCTCTTTTGGTCCATGCACATGTCACCATTCTTGATCTACAATCCCTTGTACAAATCCTTAAAATACCTCCTGAAGTTTCTTGGCCTTAGAATGTGTAATAGGCCCATGTGGCACAACTATATCTTCTAACTTGTCCTTTCTACGTTCATTCTTCCCACGTGCATTTATACTCATATCACTAACTTTCCCCACCATTAATTTTAATATCTTCATAAAGATAAAATGAATATATAATTGCATCAGTATGGATCTCTTGGTCCGACAAAATCAAAATGATTTCCATGGCATAATAAAATTTGAAATTTGAAAGGTTGATATCAAGAAGAATCCCAATTCCCCATCAGAAATTGATTTCAGCTGGGGAAAAATATAAAATCATAAAAGTCAAGGTACAAGGACCAAAAATACCAGGGATAACAACAGATTCATGGATACAATAGAAAACTTCTACAAATTAATTTTAGTGACAATCTTTACTATTCAGCAACAACAAAAGCCTATAATCTTTAACTAGATCAAGTAATGGGAAACCATCATGGTACCTTAACAGTGCCAAATTTCTGACAGACGCTCTTCAAATCCTCCCGCAACACAACATCCATATTGTTTTTATAGGTATCAATGGCAGATTTTTCTTTCTCTTCACCCTTTTCACTCGAACCATTAGAACTCTTACCTGCATCTTCACCATCCATTTCTTTACCTTCTAATTCATTTTTCTCCTCGATCTTTCCTTGACCACTGTTGTCATTTTCTGTTGTGTTCTGCTCACTTTCTTCAGCAGCATTCTCAGAGGTACCAAGCTCTCCATCTGTTTTACAAGCATTTGCATTATCATCAGTTGGCTTCTGTGAGCCATTGGTGCCTTCAGAAGACCCAGATAACTTGCTCTTTAACGTGAAGGCAACAATTAAGCCTTTTGGATAGCTGTTATCATCATGAGTAGACACAATTAGGTCATAATTACCGGGGGTAAAAATTAATAAAATTCATATAGCTGTCATTACTTCACATCTGCATTTGAGACATTCTTGTGATTAGAGAACACGGCTGGATGAGATTTCTCAAATTCCACCTCTTCTTGTGCTCGCTCTGCATCAAAATCTTTCCTGAATAGGAATATTTACATATAAGAATGGGTATAAAAACAAACATAGTTTCACAAAAATTGAAGGTATGCAAGTGATAACATGCGTCCATAAACACATTAACTGATGTTAAAAGGATATTAGATAAGTAAGAATCACAACTCCAAAATTATCCGAAAAATAAGAACATGACCAAGAGCAATTCCTATGTAAACCTGTTATTGATGTCATCCAAAACATTATAAGATATACTGGAAAGCAGAAACAATATATAAAATCTCATTATTTATCTTTTGCAAACTTAGGAGTGAAATGAACTGCATGTAGATTGAAAAGACACTCGTAACTTACTTTGGCTTCAATTCTAGCTCGACACCTGCATAAACCAAGCTTTCCTTCAGAACCTTTTCAGCCTCTTCTGCTGTTGAGAACTCAATCAAAGCAGTGCCACAAAACAATCTTTTATCTGCTAAATGACGAGGCAACCTCACACTATTAACCTGAAATAGTTAATAACATACTCAGACAAAGAGAGTTCCAATATTTAATTACTCTACATATATAATCTCCAAATAATAATCAACTAATAACATACAATTTCATAAAATCTTGAATAAACATCTGTTTCTCTTCAAGGCTTGTATGTGGATTCTTAAATAGTACTTAAAGCATGTAAACCACTGATAATTCAAGCCAATTTACATCACATAATGGAACGACTAATACCTTAGCATATTGACCAAAGAAAGACTCTACATCTTCCCGCTTCACATCATATTTTAGAGGAGTTGCAGCAATTGTTCTTGAGTCCAATTGCTCTTTCATCTCTTCTGGCGTTGGTAATTCAGTTTTCCGACCCACTTTCTTCCCTAAACCACCAAACAGAAGAAAATAAATGAAGGTGCCAACAAAACATAAAATATATTCGTTAAAGATTCAGAAAAATAAGTTAGCCAACAGATTTTGGTCACTAAAACAGTCTGTGCAAATCACCTTGAAACGAATAAGTCATATAAACTAATCCTCCTTAGGTTGATCCACTAGAATCGACTTATGTACTCAAATTTTTGTAATAAATTCTTAATCGATGTTGAAATAAAGTGTTTTCTCAAAATAAAACACGGCGTAGAAAAGAAAAAAGTTATCACCATCTTCGGAAAGTTTAAGGGAAGAAGACTTTCTAAGAGTTTCAGCAACAGCCTTCAACGTATCTTCGGTTACGTCTTCAGGTTTCACATTGGCCAAATTCAAATGATCTTTCATCTTCTTAAACGAACAAATCAGAGCCAAACTAACCACTATATTATTGGTCAAGAATCAACAAACCACGAATGCAATAATTAAATTCCAAATTAAGAAAAACAAGAACTAATTTACAAATTTATTAGGAAGACTCTGTGATAGCTGAGAGAAAAAAAGGGACAGTTTTTCTTCCAAATGATCAAAATTTTCCCTCAAAAAATCGACAAAGTTAAGTTGACACACATATACATGCATGTAAAATACTTGACGCGTAAAGTGAGGATACTGGAATCTGGACTCTCGCCGATCTTTTTCCTGAGGAATTCGTCCGTAGGAATATTGCTATCACTGAAGTAAAATTCTACCTGAAAGGTAAATAAATAAACAAAAGTAATATTACAAGCCATAGAAAAGAAAGCGAAGAAGTACCTGACGCAGAACTGATTGCGCTGTTTCTTCATCTAAGGAAGCCATTGTTGTACAGGCACGTTGGAAGAGAAACAGAGAGAGAGTTGAACTTGCGAGACGAGAGGTAAAGCAAAAAAGAAGAACGAAGAGAGTTTAGGGTTTTGGAATATTTTGAAGGGGTGGCTTTAAACAACATTTATAGACAGAATGCTCTGAAACTCGAGTACAGTTTTTGCACGAAGTCGTTTGGTCCGCCACGTCATCAGCAATAGAGTCAAATTGACGTTTATTTATTTATTTTTTTTATAGTAGAAAAAAGGAATGATTTTTTATTTCCTCGTCACTACCGGTGTAATTAGATAATTTTTAAATTCTAATTATTAATAATTTACAAAAAATAAATTTGTTATAGGTTAGGTAAATCCCAATTTCTTTTTTGGGCGAAATTCTTCCCTCCCCTAACCCGGAGGAAGTTAAAAAGCACAACGGAGAGAGTAAGCGGAGAAGCGTCAAAAACCTCTCCCTCACCGCAGCGGGAGTTGAAAAGTACCACCCACTCTTATATTACGACTTGAATGGACTACCTGCATGTCTTGACGTAGAAAAAATATAGAATACTTCCATTGTTCTATATTATTTATATACAACAATTTAAAAAAATATATTCAAAGGAAGTAGACCATCATAAAATTCAAATGCTTGATGAGGGATGGCATTAATCATTTCTTCAGACAAACACTAATTTAACCATCAGAATGAGAACATAAAATATAGAATTCCTAATTTCCTAATACTTACAATTCTTCTTCGAAGGATTTCCAATGAACAAATATGCTTCAAATGTTCCCATTCAACTCATGCCTACCCACTGGTTATATAATAAATATAAACTATGATAAATATAACAAGAGCAATTTGCAAATACAATCTGACAATAGAAACACGAGTTCATCATTCATCACCCATCAACCAAAAAAATAAAAAAATTAAATAAAAAAGATTCAGATCCTATTTCATCGGCATCCAAGTACAACATATGGACACCACAAGAAAAGTTCATCTTCCCTCTAAAGTCCCCCCAGCTTCTTCCACTGACTAAGGTTAACAGATGTAGGGCTGAGGGGATTTTTTAAGGAGAGAAGATAACCTACACAAACTGAATGCCAAATTCCCTCTTTCGAAGGCAGTAACTTTAGCTGCTCTTACTCAACCGTTAATTTTTATGTGCTTACATAAAGTCATCTTCCATCTCCTGCAAGGACTTGCTTTCTGATGCAATTTGTTTGTTAGATGTCATCTTCTCAGCAACCATCAATCCCTTGTAGCTCCTTATCTCTGCTTGTCTCTCCTTTTCAAGCCTTTCCATCTCCTCACGCCGTTTCTGCAAAGAGAAGTATTCAAAGATTTTCATTCAAAATATAAGCATATTACATATATGATATATCATATTCTACCTAACAGAGGATGCAAGATTCAATCTAAGTATGACTCTAACTAACAACATAAAATAAAAAGCACCCAATAATCATCCAATTGCATTAACAGAACCTAATCTACTGATGTATAAATGCAAACACAATGAATTGGTTTTTATTTATAAATATGGGAGCTGAGATGACCAAATAGGCAAAACCGCCAATGATTATCTGAATAGTTCTCCAAAGTCCAGAAAATGACCAGACACAAGAATCATTCAAAAATTCAAATGTCCATTTAAGTTCGGGTATGCATAGTTCTCCAAAGTCCAGAAAATGACCCCACTTTTGGCACATCTTTTGATAGATTACTACATACAGTCGACATGTTTTACTAAACCTTTTAGCTTCTATGCACTTTTTCCTGTCTATTACCCAAAACCTCAGATTCTCCACTCCCTGATTGATTTAGACCTATTAGTTGATAATACACCAGCACCTCAATTTAAGTACCCAGTAAACAAGCAAAGACAACAAGAAACAAAGAAACAAAGAGATCAAACTAAAGGAAAAGAAAAACATAATTCACAAGCATGGATTTCTATTAAACACAAAACCAAGTTTCCCAAGGAATTAAAAAGAGAGCAGCAAAGATATCAAGGAAATTTAACATCAAGTGATGTTTGGAAAGAAATGCATAGTGTTACTCAAGATTTTCAATTCATCTCTATGCCAAACTGGCAGCCAAGGTTTCTAATAATCTAATTATGGCCTGGAGTTGTGCACAACAAAGTTAAGGCCTAGGGGCTAATGACAATACCCATTTGACATGTTTTGTCTAGTAGACAATATAGGTCAAAGTGACCTCATCAAACCATTAAAACCATAAATGCTAAGCAAAATAGCATGTCTCAAAACTCAACTGTCAGCCTGAAAATGTTATCAATTCGAAAACTGTAAATACCAAACGAAATAGCATATCTCAAACTCAAATGTCAGCCTCAACATGTTATCAATTTCAAATATGTTAATCAGTCATCGAAAAGCAGCCGTATGGAAGAACAAGTCATGAGATGTAGAAGGTCAAAAGGGCAGTGATCTTCAAGGAGTTTGTTAATAGACTATCTATGATAAAATTGATAGCTGAACTCAGCTATCAAAAGAGCTTTAATTTTATTTCCATAATGAGATGAGTTTCTTAGCCAATTCTTCTATCTACAAACATGTGATGTCACCAGGCATGTGCCTGTTGATACCTCGTGAATAGCAACATCTATTGATAGTAGTTATAGTCAATTGGATAAAAGGAGTAAAAAGAAGAATTGTCTAAATAATTAGAAACTCACTTTATCCCTCAGCTGAAGCTTTCTCTCTGCTCTTTCTGCAGCATTTGCTGCTTCTCGTTCAGCTGCAGCAATATACCATAATGAAACAACCATGAGCAAACAGAAGTAAAATGCATAAAAATAAACTGATATCTGTTAAGAGGAAATTGAAACAAAACACCAAAATATTATGCCCAAATTTTTTAACTTGGACAACAGAAGCAATTACAATCCAAAAACTTGACAAATGAAACTAAAAACAATATTTACCTTTCAAATCAGGTTTTCTTTCCACTTTCGTTTTGTTCAATCTATTAACAATGTCATTTATTCTCTTCTCTACTCTCACCGTACGAACCTAAATAAAGCACCAAAATCAATCAAACGTCTTCTGTCCACAAGTGAACTCAACCCCAAAAGGCTGACAAGTCTCAAAGACTAAAAATGTTGTAGGAATACACAGGCACAACATAACAGAACATAAAGCAGCTCACCATCTTTGGATTGTGGAAACCAACTTGGCCAACATCCATGGAAGAAGTTTTCTTCAAATTAGCCCAGGGAGTGTAAACAACATCGATGTTATTCACCTTGTTGCCTGTCATGCAATCAAGCAACGTCAAAAGAACAGGCCCATATATTAAAAGCCACTGAAATAAAATTTACACAAATTAGCACCAAACTGGGGCCTTGAATAAAATTAAAACCTCAAAGATCCTAAAAGTACCATAACTATTCTTATTAAATAAACAAAAGCTACATGCTGAACTATAAAAAACATGAACATAATTCACGGAATAAAGAGAATATACGGGTAAATTGATTTTGCCTTGAATGGAATTAGCTTTGACAAGCTGAGCACAATCTTCGAGTAAACCTTCACTTATGTCATCAATAGTCTGACCTTTGTGCACTCTTAAATAAACATGCGCAGAAGACATTTTATCCACATGAAACCTATAAACAATAAATTAAACCATCTAAAATCACAAATCTCACAGACAACTCAAAATTAAAACTTTACCAAATAATTAAATTTTCGATTCGATTAAATTTGAAATTAAAACTGGAATAAATTAAAAGAAACAGATATCGTACGTACCAAATGTCTTCGGGAAAGCCATATTTGATAAGTTCCTCGTTCTCGTACTTGTCGAGACCCATGAAAATGGTGTAATCTCCTGCCTCCGGTCGCGCTTTGAAGTAGAACACCATCTTTGTATTTGTTTGCCCTTTGAAAAGAGACCAGAGACGTGGTTTTTCTTCGCGTCTTTAAGAGATCAGAGCTAGACAATGGAGTTTGGCCTTCGCGTTTGGGAACGAGATTCCTACCTTCCTCCGTGGAGAGTAAGTTTATTCTAAACGCAGTTTGGTTGACGCTGATGCATTTTTTAAAATATTTATTAACAGGGTGGATTCTATGATACTGCGTATATTTATTAGATAATAAATTTTTATATTTTTAAAAATTATTTATTATATTATTTTATTATTTAATAAAAATATAGTACTTTATTTAAAATAAATTTTGAAATAAATAATATTATTTAAGTTAAAATATTAAATTGGGTTATTAATATTTTAATTTTTTAAAATTCTGTTAACGAGCATCTTTATATTAATTATTAAGATTTTTATATTTATTATTTTTAAAAATTTTACTAAATATTTTAAATATATTCGTTAATAAACTTTTTCTTTTTAAACTTACTTTAAATTATAAATAAATATAAAAATACAAACTAAACAAAAAAATCAAGATAAAAATTATTTATTAAACTATTATTGTTTTTTCTTCTAAGAAATTTGAGAAGCAATTAAAATAGATAGATAAATAGGTTAAGATTTATTTGTAAACTTTAAATCATCATTAAATATATATTAAAAAAAAAGATGAAAAAAACTTTGTTAAATGTTCTTGACCTTCTATTGTTATATGTTTGATGTAAATAAAGTGTAAACATGTACAAAACTTGTATATTTATCCAAATTTATAATTTTTAAAAAATATAATTTAGTTTTATTTATATGTTTTAGCTAATTTCTAGTTTTTATTTATTTACATTTAATTGTTAATAAATAAATAAATAAAGCAAAAAATATTTTCCTTTTATATCTTAATTTTTATTTTATTATATATTACAAAATATTTTAAATGATGCAATATAAAATTAAAAATGAGTAATCATAGTTTAGTATTTAAGAAAGATGTATCAGTTACATTCTTTTTCATTGATAATTAATTTTATACCCCAAGCCATAGTTTAGCGGATTAATAATACATATAATTTTTTTTACTAAAAATAAAGTAAAAATATAAATACAACTTTATTATTTTTTATTTACATGAAATGATTTAATATATGATTATGATTAATAAGGTTAATTTTATAATTTTAATATATGTATAAATAAATTAAGATTAATCTTAAACAAAATTTTTATTTAACAAATATATATTCTTACATAGAAAAATTAATATTCCATTCCAAAATTTAATTTATGTTAAATCAAGATCAAATATTTATTTCTTCATAATGTTTTTTTTTTTTTCATATGTCAATGTTGTAGGTTCCTTTCATTTTCAACATGTTGAGAGTGAAGATGAGGTTCGATTTCATCGATCAGAATTCACAACAAAAGAAAAAAGATAATTAAATTTGATAATTGAAACTTGTCACACACATAATTATGGGAACCACCAAGCTCAACTTGAGACAGGAAACGAATGGAAGATGATGTTGATTTCATTTTCAACATGTTGTAGTTTTACAGACCATAGCATAAAACAATGGGGAATGACAATTCATCCACCATCCAATCATTGCGGATGGTGTCAATTAAAGAAAGAATTCGGATTAGAAACAATTTCTGATCATTAAAAGGTGGGAAATTTTTGGCCTTGGGAGAAAGATTAAAAAGACACCTAAAAATTCTTGATACAGAAATGACAAACACAAAACAAATAAACTATCCCTCATACTTGCACAGATTCTCGAATCCCATGTATTCGTGTTGTTCAATCTTCCCAATCATGTCGGATATACCAACCCCACCTATCAAACAGGAGAAGAAAAACATTTTGAGAATTTCTGGAATACAACAAATTCAAAGGGAAAAAGAGGAGAGTAGAAATATCAATACTAACCTAGTGAAATTGCACTGATGAATATTGTGAAGGCTAAAATGAAAATAATGAGCGATGCCCTTCCTAATAAAACAATCAGCTTTTTCACAACATGTTGCCCAATGATAGCTGCAACAGTGGCCACGGCCATGAAGTAAAGAGCTGCAAAAACAAAGGGAAGAGTCCACAGAGATTTAGATGAACTATAGCATAGACACAATGTCTAGATACAAAAGTATGTTATCTGTTTTCCTAGACGGGTAATTGGAGAAATGATTAAAAATAACATCACAATTTAAAGAAAATTGTCCAGATGTAGTGGGCAGCTTACCATAAGGAACAGGAAAACGTTTCAAAAGGTAATATTCGACAACGGACATGGATGATGAGAAAGTCATTGCAAAGGTGGCAGTAGCACTTGAGACCTGCACAGAAGTCATCAAGAGATTAAAACTCAATTAAATTAGCAATGATTTGACTCAAAGAACAAAGTTATATATGCATCTACTTTTGACTCGTTCTAGTACTAGCACATTTTCAACTATTGAAGGTGATATCGTCAATAACACTGGTTTTATTTATGTAAAAAAAAAGGTTCATTTTTGCCAACAAATCAAAAGGGAAGGAAAAAACTCACCTGAGGTGGGACTCCCAGCTCCAAAAACAGCGGACCCATGATAAATCCACCACCTAGTCCAAGCAGCCCACCAACAATTCCAGCCAACGCTCCAAAGGCACAATAGCTGACAAGCTGGAATATCTGAAAATCTTTTCCTTCATCTCCCTTGGATGCTATTACTCTTTTCCCCTTATACAAGCTAACGGCCTCATACAGAGATACTCCAACAGAAACTGGGATCTGCATAACATAACCAGAATCGATTCGACAGTGTTCAGGTACTATGTCTCCATCATGCAAGCAAAAGCACATGGCAGCATGAAGAAAGAAAAGGAACAATAAGTCCAGGTATGCCAAGAAAATGTACCTGCATCAAGTTCAATACCCAATATGCTATTGAACAAGTAGCTGTATGATTCTGTTGCAAAAGTCATATTTTTTGTTAGTCCAGGATACTGCATAAAAAGAGATCGCACTCTACGTTTTGACATATGAAAAAGCAGAAGAAACAAAACCTTGGCAATCTGCAGTCCAAGGAATGCAACCCAAACAAATACAAGAAGTCCGAGGTCCTTCCAACAAACATTCTCTAAAATAGGGACCTGCGTTTATCAAATTATATAAATTTCATGAACGCTTTGGAATTCGTTACAGCATATTAGAACATACTTACTTGTTCCCTCTTATCCTGCACCTGATCACTGCCAGGGCCACTAGGAAGAGGCCTAT
>JAVXUL010000019.1:10564688-10575157 GCA_035590515.1 Trichilia minutiflora
AATCTCTGCTCAAGTTCAAGCCAGAGCTCTCTAGCTGTAGTTGTGTACAAGAATGCTTCGACTATGTCTTTCGATATAGAATTTAGAATTCATGAAATCACCATGCAATCTACTCTCTTCCACTGTTCAAATTCCAGTGATGATTCTTCTAGCATTTTGCATTTTCCATCCACAAACCCTAGCTTGACTTTTGCACCTAAGGCAATATTTATGGATCGTTTTCAGGAAAGATAGTTATTACCTGTTAAAGGAGTAGTAACTAGAATCATCCCTCGATGGTCAGATCTTTGAAGTTGATACGGATCTCCATTGTTGCCTGTTCTTATTGCACCTTCATTTTGTATCTGGATCGTGCTTCTTGCGTCTGTGCCAATATGAGTGTGAGCATGATGGTACGTGTTATTCTGACTGTCTTCCATTATTTAGTTGTATGAATTAACACAGTTTTGTATTTATGTGTAATGAAAAAATAGGTTCGCAATGGCAGAAATGATCTCATTTGCTCTGATACCATGAACAAGTACAAAACTTCCTAAGAAAAGTCAATGAAAATCAGAAAGAAAAATCTTTATTCTATTCTCATACACTATACATGTAGTCGTTGTGCTTTATATACTTGGAGCCTTTAACAGTAACAAACTAAGTGCCACGTCATCTAACTAACAAGCAGTAATTAAATCTAACTAATCCTTTAACTAATACTAAAAATAATTATGTAATTGTCCTTAAATAAATAGCATCAATTATCTTCATCTTCATTTAAGCATCATCATCTTCCATTCTTCCAGCAGCATCTTTATCAGTTGTACAATAATAATTATATATGGTTATTAAAAGTAAAATTAAAATGACGACAGGTTAACGTTCAAACTAATAAATACTAGTTTCAAATTTTGGTATTTTGTGTGACTCTTAATAATTGAATTGAATTGATCGAAATTGGTCAACCATCATCTTCGTCGTGATGATTGAATAGGATTTATCTATGGATAATTCAGTTGATAGGAACGAATTTGAAATTATGTGATCAGATACATAATTTTAGGTTCAATTTTTTGAATGTATCCATAATTTAAATGAGGATCATGATAATGAAATAATGCACTAACTTCTTTCGAGGATTAATCGAGGTACGAGTAAATTAGTTCGGATACTTTGGTTAAAAAAATTCACCTGTAGATAGTTCAATTAGTAAGAATGAATTGAAATTGTGTGGTTAGGTGTACGATCTTGGATTCGATTCTTTGAATTATCTGTAATTTAAACGGTAGGTTATAATAATAAAATATTATATTAGTCCTTTTTAGAAATTAATTAAAATATTCATAAATTAATGTAGATATGTCGATTTAAAAAAAAAAAGAGAGACAATCGAGCAGGGGAGGTTTCGAATTAAAAAGAAATAAAAAAAAGTTTGTTTTCATTACTGTTTTTCAGCTTACACGACATCAAAAGGTGCAAACTTGTCTTGTGGAACCCACAGGGAGATAATCCATGTCTATGGAATTGAATTAAACGATGAACTCTGAGATCAAAACAAGACGTTTTCAAGTATCATTTAAAGGTTGCTAGAATCTTGCAGTTTAAAGGTTTCCCTTCACAATTATGAAATGCAATCACATCACATGTTGATAACCCAAGAGAACATAAAATGTTGTAATTTATATATATTTTTTTAATTGTAATTTATAGATTAAAGAAAAAAACTAAGAATTATAACAAAAAAAATGTAATAATATTCAATATAATTAAATTGATGGTAACATCGCCTTAAAAAATATAAAAAAAAAAAAAAACTTCTTAAATGTTAATTTATCGTATTCTCATCAGTTATTCAACAAATTGTCTCTAATTGATAACGTGAGTGGTTTTGTGTAATTGCATTCTCCGTTCCGGTTCTATCTTTTTTTTTTTTTTGAACACTACATTATATTGTATTATCAATTATGGCGATAATCTGTGTCCACTAAAACTCTGGCATTATCAGAAAATTTTGAACAAGAAATCTACTATCATTTCTCACCAAAAAAGTAGAATTTAATTATTAATTAGATAAGGACCCATCTGAAATGTGAATGTAGAAAAAACTTTTAAATAAAAATCCCATAAAAAAAGAGTACCCTACTTACTTACCAAGACTCTAAATAAATATTAAAGAATTTGTCTTTCCAACAACCTCTTCGCTTCGGCCTTCGGGTGATAGTTTAATTGAGAAGCAATGGAATAAAAATGTATGAGTACCAATTCAACATTGAAGCTCTGTATTATTTTTTTGACCAGAAAATTTGATAGATTTTGCCATTTAAGAAAGCATGCTAGTTCCCATACTGTCCCATGGAACATCTTGCTCTTTCAACTTTATACTTGTTTGGTTCTCTATGAACTTGGATCGTATCATTCATTCATTTATTGATTCTTATAGGGTAATTGCTAATTGGGCAGGATTGCTCAGATCGTTGTGGAGAAGAATCACTTGGTCCTTTTAATCATCATTTTGTTTTAAAAAAAAAAATTTGACAGATATAACGAATTAAATAATCTGTTGCTTTTCTGTCGGTTAGACAGACCAAAAGTATTTGAAAAATATTAGTTGAAAAGTATTTTATTTATTTTTATATTTTTTATTTGGTGTTTATAAGTTTCATTACCCTTTCTCCCATTTACAAAATGGGGGGAATGACGTTTCTTTTTAGATTTGATCAAAATCTAATCATCCTTTTTTTTTGTATTGTTTTTTAATTTCAATCGTTCATTTTTTGTAATCGACGATTGAGATTAAAAAATAATACAAAAGAGGAGGTGATTGGATTTTGACCAAACCTGACCCCTTACAAAATAGACAATAATCCTTCAGTTTTCCTGCTTTATGAAACCACGGGTGGTCTCCACTTTTCCAGTTGTAGTTGTTGCTACAGCATGTGATGTTCACGTGCCAAGATTAGGATTTAGGTGTACAATAATGAAATGGAACGGAATGAGAAAGCCAATGCAATATGTGTGCGCAAGCATTTGAAATACTGAATGAAATGGACGAGACTCACTACAATCTCGAGTTAGAAATGTATACCCATTTTATGAAATGACAACCATCCATGATTGATAGCGTGTGACAAAAAAATCCATCAGGTTTAAAAGGATGACAGTTACCCCCGGAGTTATATTTGAAAATAAAATTACTACCCTATACCTATTTATAAAGGCCCCAGATTTGAGAACTCCATTGTTACATATGAGTCATCTCCTTTTTGCTTTATTCCCCCTCCACAGTAGGAATCCGCCACATGATAGCCACCATTGTTGTCAACCTAAAAGCAGCTAAAATAGCAATGCAAACCGGCCTAAACGCCACCAAAATCACCCACTCAATAACAAACCTAATATTGTACAATATTATATAAATTTAATTATTAAGAAATGTAAAATTATTTAAAATGTCAAATTTAGAATATACAATATTATAAAAATTTAATTATTATGTTTTTTTTAAATAGTTTGAACAACACAAGCTATGGACACAGACATGGACATGGGCAATTATCCCATGATAATCAATCTACAATCTCCTTGGTCCACAATTCATAATTATCTTTCATAGGATAATAATAAAATAAGAACAAAAATAAAAATAAGAAAATTAATTTTTTTAATTTAATAATAAATAAAATAAATGCCCAAAAAAATAATTTGAGAGAATAAAAGAGTATTGTTTCCTGCTTAACATATCGTATTAAATTCTTTTTAAGTCTTATTGAGTCTTTTGTTAATTAATTTGATTTGTTTCAAATGAATATGTTGTTAAAGCTTGTATGTAGACAATGACTGAAATTATGAGTTATCCTTGACAGCCCAACTAATAATCATCATTTAGCTAAGCATAAAGTTCAATTATAGAATTAATTTCAAAGAATTTTTTTACCGTAGACCTAGCTATGAGGATTACATCCCTTTCCCTCCAAGCACTTGTTGCTCAAAAACTTTAATTTATGGCAATTAGACATAGCTATGCTAAAATACAAGTTCTCCTTACATTCGATATGATATAAATATGATTCTAATTATTAAACTAACATATAAAATAATATAATCAATAACAATAAAAAACATGGAGCATGTAATAATTATATAAGATTAATATATCAATTTGTATCTTATATTTTATATAAAAAAATTTGTATATCCGTTTTTAATGATTCTCAACATGTAAACAACCCTTTTTTTTTCCCCTCACCTCTAAGTTATTTATTGAAGCTTTTCCAATCAATTTTTAAGTCCCCCAAATAGAATTTTTATTTGGGTCATAAAATTCTGTTGAGAAGACTCACAATTGAGCCAAATCCATTAAAAGTAAGTTATTGAGCCCATAGGAAAATTGCAAGTAAAATTAACAGAGCTTAGTTTTAACTACTGGATCAAACCTTGACGAACGCAAACACACAAAGGGCGTTGACGAAGAATGGGGCTGGGGCAATTGCAGGTTCAGCGACTATCAACATTGAACCATATCACTCCTGCAATTTCATGGCCATGGCTTCTACTTCTAGTTATATTTCTATGTCTCGCCCTCTCTCTAATTTTCTCCCCAAATCAGGACTCAATTATACGTCTGATTTTCCAAAACTTACCCGACCCACTACGCTTCTTCCACTTCTTCACGCCACCTTTGACCTCTGGTCTCACTTAGTATGCAAGATGAAAAGCTCTGGTAAAATTCCGGCTCTTCTTTTATACGGTTTCTTTGTAATTATACGGGGTAAAAGACTGGCATTTTCACAAACACTTAGCATGCCTTAGTTACACGACTATGGTGTTTGTATTTTTTAATATATATTTGAGTTTAGAGGTAAATAAACATTTAAGCAGCCTTAGAATAATATGTTTGTTAGATATGATATCACAGCTTGAACTTGACAAGACTGAAGAGGGAAGAAAACCGGGAAGCGCGCGAATGGCATATTTTGGATCATACTCATTAATCTTGGATTGTAAGATGCCGATCATGTCTTCCAGGTAATTCGCAAAAACCATATTTTATAAAACCGAACGAGCTGAAGAGTGGTCTGGTTTATGCTGAATATGCATACGAGAAACAACAACGATAGTGTGTCATTTCAGTCTTGAGTTTTTATTCGAGAGTGTTAGTGTTTTAATGCTAACAACAGGATCTCCGTTTTAATTAGGTACGAAGCATCAAATCTTTGTACTTGTGCCATAATTGGCCGGCATGGTACCAATTTATGACTGCAACGTTTTGCCATGCTAACTGGTGAGAAACTGAGAATTGAGATATGGATGATTTAGATGGGTTATAATATCACACGAGTCTTATTGGATGGGTATTTCTTTTATCTTTGTTACTAAATTGTCATTAATTCTTTTTAGGAATCATCTTTCAATCAACCTTTTCTTCTTGTACATATTTGGGAAGTGTTTGATCTTGTCTTTGATTACAAAATAGGATTTGTTTATTGACTATGATACCATTTGAAATAATTTGATTCTGAAATTTGGTTTGATTCATATTTCTTAAACAGGGAAGCTTGTTGAAGAGGAGGAAGGAAACTTTACATTGTGGCTCTCTTACAGTTTTACAGGTGTTGCAGCAAACCTTGTTTCCTGGCTGGTTTGACCAAGGAATGCAGTTTCTGTGGGAGCCTCAGGTGCTGTTTTTGGGTTATTTGCAATCAGTGTCCTTGTAAAGGTATTCAAAATCTTTGGTTTTTTACATCTCAAAATGAAGTTAATTTGCTTAATGTTTATAAACCCTTTTCTTATTGTAGATGTCTCGGGACTGGAGGAAGATCCTTGAGGTGCATATATTGGGCCAATTTGTTGTTGAGAAGGTGAGCAGTTTCCTTTATCTCAGTAAATTGTACTAAATAAGCTGACTTTATAAGAAATTAAGATGTTTGATACTCACAGTGGCCTGTTGAAGTGTATTGGGCAAATTTGGATGCTTATGATGTTACTCACCAACAAATTTATCCTATCCTAAAATAAACATATTCTTGTGTTTCTTTTGCCTACAACTTGAAGTGAACTTTCATTTCTTGTATTATTTATCAATGCTCTTTTGAATTTTAATTCTTTGTTTAAGACTTGTCTTGTGAATCTTCTCAGTGTTGTCTGATTTGCTCCTATAGGTAATGGGGGCAGCACAAGCTTCAGCTGGAATGCCGAGCATTTCTCTTGGTGGCTATTCTTTGTGGAGTATCAATCACATCGCAGTCGCACATCTCTCTGGTGCTCTTTTGGGTGTATTTCTGGTTTGGCTTCTTAGCAGATTTCCTTCTCAACCTCCAGAAAAAGAAGCATTGAATCTGCAAGGGAAAATGGACAAAACTTTGTGGCAATTTAAGCTTAACAATAACTGAATGTTTGTATAGGAGGATTGAACTTCATATGTACCTGGCTATGGTTTTTTTATTACAGCTGCTAATCATATATGTAAGAATTGTAAAATATACTTATTCATGTAATGGGAAAATTAGGTTCACTTCAAATTATGATGATCCAGTGTGAGTTGCAAGGTTTTTATAATGGAGAACATATGGCAATGATTTTGACAAGACGATCTTTTACAATTTCTGGATATATTTGTGGTTATATATCAATAATTCTCTTATACAGGAAATTATTATTCTGGACTTCAATTCCTTCGTGTAGATAACCCGGTGCTTCTGCATATGCAATTAACTGAAAGATGCTTAATTTTTGTCTTTTGCCTTTTTCTGATCACCTTAAGTGAGAACTAACACGGCAGCTAAAATATATCATAATGCTTTAATTTTAAACATATTTGATATTCCAAATGCTACTGGGTTAATATTTCTATTAGTCACATTCAAAATGAAAGGGTGGGAATTAATAAGCTTACTTTCTAAATTCTCCCAATACAAAGCAGCGAGTAAATCAAGATATTCATATAGTGTGACAGGAGAAAGCAATGGACATTTCCTGTTCATGAAAAGAAAAAACATTTTTCCAGTCCTTTGAATAATCATGAATTGTATTAGGAAATTTATGCAAATACAAGCTTAAGGGTGGAATAATATTCACTTACATGAAGAAAAATAAAGGTCAAGGAAAATCAGAAACTTTGGTATCTACAACTTCTTGATTGTAATTCTTTTTTTCCGCTGAAGAATATGAACGTGCTCAAGTCAGGAACACCACTGTACATGAATTTGCAAGTTGACCATACATACCGAGCTGCCCTTGAGTCTGCTTCTGGCAAATAATTGGAAACCTTGCACCAGATTTACAAGTAGGAGATAGGTACATGGATGTTGTAGTGAGCCACGAGCATTCCAAAGAAGAATCCGCATCTCTCAAGAACATCCGACCTCTTTTAAGAGCTGCAGCTGACCCTTTTTGATCACTGGTAACTACACTTGGTATCTGCAACAGATTAGAATAGGAGGCGGCACTTGTATCTTGCTTATGATAAAGCCTCTCTAAGCTTTCAACCCGAATCTCTTCTTCTGTCTCCATTTGATTGATCCTTTCCTTACTTTTCATTGTATTGAGTATTCTATTTGCCTCCTTTGTCAGTCCAGTGGCACGCCAAGCTTCAGCAAGAAGTAAGAAGGTGCATTTCTGAGGCTGGACCTCAAATGCTTTCATGATTTGGAGAATTTCTTCAGCTCTCCATGGTTGCCTGGCTTCACCATATCCCCACATTAGGGTCTCAAAAGTCTTCAAATTGGGAGAAATTCCATATTCACACATCTTGTCAAAAGCCCTGATTGCATAATCCATGCTGCCAACACTGCACCATCCACAGATGATGGTTGTGAAAATGACAACATTTGGGCGGAATCCCAATTCAATCATTGTCATCAGTAGCTCTTCAGCTTTCTCTGGTTCTTGCACACGGACATAACCTTTAGCAAGAATACTGTATGCATGTGCATCAGGTTCTATACCAGCCGATACCATGTCATCAAAGATCTCCTGGCACTTATCCATGAACCCTGCTGTGCTCCATGCATTCATGATTGTACTATAAGTTATAACATCTGGTTTCACCCTGAAAGCTTCCATCAGTGCCAGAACCTGTATATAGATAAATTTAACATGGATAATTGTGCACAACTCTCATAATTGCACACCTTAGCAAGTAAACAAATGTTTGTTGGGAAAACCAAGAAAAAATTTGATATCAAAACTCACCTCATCAACCCCATCTCTATCCATGATCTCCGCAAAGCCTTTGATCAGGAAATTAAAAATAACAAGATTAGGATGCACTCCATATTCTTTCATCCTATACACAAACCTTAATGCTTCCTTTATTTTACCCTCTTTACAATATCCACTAATAATGATGCCACAAGTTCTTTCATTGGGCCACACACTGTTGTTCAGCATTTCTACAATCATCTCTTCAGCTCGATATGTCTCTCGATTCTGTGCATAGGCTGTTGCTATTGTGTTATAAGTGACAGCGTCAGGTCGCATCCCAGAAGCTACCATCTTATGCACTACAGCCCATGCCTCTGTAAAATTCTTTTTCTTGCACCATGCTCTAACAAGAACGTTATAAGTCCTCAGATTAGGTTTTACATTTCCCTCCCTGGACATCAGGTCCAGCAGTTTCACAGATTCTGCAGGCTTACCAGCAATACCATACCCTTTGATTAATGTGTTATAAGTGCTTGTAGTTAGTTTCAATCCACTCTTCTTCATTTTCCAAAAAGTTTCCATGGCTTCTTTCATGTTCCCAGATTCAGAGAAGGCATTTATCACAGCATTAAAAAATATCGAGTCAGGTTCCATTCTATTTTCTTCCACCTGTGAGATAATAGAACATATGGACTTGAAGCGCTTCTGGATGGTCAAGGCAGCCAAGAGGGTTGTGTAAGTTATTAAAGATGGTCTGTGTCCTCCTTCAATCAAGTTATTAAAAATGGACTGGGCTTCCTGGGGCTTTCCTCTTTCTATCAAGATGTTCATGAGTTTTGTCCTTGAGCGTACAGTTTGACAACTTTCTTTGTTCATGCAGAAAGTACAATGGAACTGAAGTTGGGAATTCACAGGCTTTGAGTTTAAATATAACTGATTCTTTTCACTCAGATTACTCTCCTGCAAAGTTAACAACTCCAAAAGTGTTCAGCCTATTGTAGAAGTGATAAACATACAAACAGTCAATTTTGTATCTCAAGCTGAAAAGCTCAAAAATCAGCTCAAACCAAGGTAATCAAAGTACAAAACAGAAAGCAAAATGATTCAGCCCAGACGATTAAATCAGTAAACTGCTTGAAATTCAACATATACCTTAGTTGATATCGTTGGACTCAATTCTTTCTTCACAGTGGTAACTCCTGTTTGATGTTTGTCATTAGACTGCGGAAGAGCCTTCCCTTCATCAAATTCTCCCATATGGTCCTCTTAACTTGTGCTTGTCAACCTGAAAATATTAACTACTCTGAATTTTAAACAAATTGCATGAAAAAGTCAGAACTTGAAATTTTATCCTCATTTACATTCTGTCATAGCAAATTCCTAGAGAAAACATATCAACAATCTTAGAGAACAAATTAGTATGTTGGTCAAGCTCAAATCTAGAAAGCCAACTACACATCATATGGGGTTTCTTATGTCATACAACTTCCATTCAAGAAAAGCCAGGCAAGGTGAAAATACAATGAAAATCTCATTTAGGTATTTGCTGTGGCATCATTTCCAAGACACTAAGCAGAATTATCAACCAAAGTAATAAAAACTAGAAATTCTATGAACAAAAATACCCAACTTAGGATAACAGCTAATAATCTTGGTTCAAGTTCAAACAAGCTTAACTTCGTAAACAAATAATAAAATATACCAAAAATAATAAACTTTTCAGATCACAAGTAACTGATCATTCGAAGGAAACATAAACGAACAACTTGAATCACTACGGTGAACAAAATTAGTGGCAGGAACAGCAAAAATAGTTACAGTGTTGTACCTCTTGAGTTTGAATCCAGTAAATGTTGGCAATGTTGAGAGTTGGACAGAGATGGATTTGAATTCGGAAGGTGAAGTTAGAGTGCATGGAAAATTATGACATACAAAATCCAATTAAAAAATAATATCCACAAATATTGTACACAAAAGAAAGACAAGGAACAGTAGATAAGAAACCCGAAAAGTGAGGCTGAAATGCTTGGTATATTTGCTCCTCGTTTATCTGATTCCCAATTGCAGCTTCAGTTTATTGGTTTGGGGTAAAGACACCTGGATTCCTAAATTTTGTAATTTCTCAAATAATGAATACAGTTTCTTTATGTGTATCAAATAGGTCCTATTTTCATCAAAGTAACATATATTTTTTTGCATAGGACCATTCCATCAACCCAAATCATATATCAAATGAATGAAATAATATATGTGTTGGGGGATTTTAGCGTCACCCAGCCCATAGGCCTAGGCCCATCTACAGGCCCTTGTCCCAGACCTCCGTACGGGAGCACTGTTACTCAGTC
>JAVXUL010000019.1:10575257-10585595 GCA_035590515.1 Trichilia minutiflora
GGAGAGAGTTAATTATACTTTGAAGTGTAAAATGATAAATTTAACTTTAATACACATACACTTTTATGTACTCATCATTGGTTTCTCTCGATGTTGTTCGAATGAATTTAATTGCGAATCCCATCCCTTTCTCTTGATTTCTGGATGCTGTCTATGGAAAGCCTAGGAGTTCGTATCCTTAGACACGTGTTGCTACATGAATGACATGCCCAGGGTAACCTGTTGCAAAATTAGAGGGCGTGGAGAATTATGATACTGTTTCTTACCACGTCATCCCCGAGCCCCCGAGTGTTTGTACCTCCGAGCGGAGCTTTTAGCTCTCCCGAGAATGAAATCCCCTGATTCTCGGGAGACCTTCATGCTGCGGGTTGTAGCCTCAGTGTCACCAGAAGGTGGAGGGGTGGGGACTAGCATACCCCAAGTGTCCGTAAGTCTGTATTATTGCATAGTAAAATATTGATCCGATCCTCCGATTCCGAAGGTAAATATTGTTGAAGGTCCTGACCTGAATATAAGTTGACAGCAAATAACTCGAAGAAGAATTCCTGATTGATTGCCTTGGGCAGAGTGCCCGAGGCGATTTGACCATCTTCCTGTTGGCATGACTAGCTTCTCGAGACGACATCGTATAAGGGAGCCTACTGGATACGCGCACTTGATAGGTCTGGACAAGAGCGTAGAGATGAGCTTGAGCCACTGGGTTGGACTTCGGTAAAATCACCTAATAATTTTATTATTCATATTTATATTTATATATTTATTTGAATTTTTATAAATTTAATCAAAAGGATAATTTTATAATTTTATTCTTCATGTATAAGGGTAAAAACATACGGATTCCTAAATTTTATAATTTTATTAATAACGAATACAGTTTCTTTATATGTGTCAAATATGTCTTGTTTATATAAAATGACATAAATATCTTTCTTTTTTAAGGATAAGGTGAATAAAAAATTTCAATATTACAAGGGTAATAATATCTTCACTTAATTGGGATGACGACAGACAAAGTCCTTATCAGCGAAACCCGAAAATAATCAGGGACCTCGATGTTATTCCCCGAATGGCTTTGGCATTTTGCCGATGTACGGTCCACTGGCTGCGGCTCACATCACGTTCCTACAATCCATCCATTGGGGCAGAGTTGAATGAAAGGACGATATTACCCCCATACTTTCTCTCCAAGTTCACTCCTTCCTGAGTGGCCTGCAAACGCTTTCACCGGAAATGAATTTCTCGTGCCCACAAAATTCCCCTCCCGTGTATAATTGCATCTAATTATACATAATGTAAAAAATAAAAATAAATATCAGTGTAATTAAAAACAAGATTTTCTTTAAAAAAAATTAAAAAAGAGATTGAATTTAGGATAATACAAAAATGCCCTTTAATAATCAGTATTTTATTTTTTATTTTTATTATTTTTTATTTTTTTAAATTTCGCACAGACGCAAACCCATAATCCGCTCCACACTATCTGTCGTTTTGAGCAGTCAGTCTATATGACTCTATGCTCTAACAAGACAGTCAAGAAATTAACCATCACAATCCCTTGCTTGATTCATTTTCGTCTTTGTTTCTCTTCTTTGCATTAAAGAACAAGGGGAAATGTGGAGGTTGTGGAAATGGTACCAGAATTGCTTGGCTGTGCACCCCGTGAAAACACAAATGATCAGCTCAGGTTTTATTTGGGGTTTTGGTGATGTGGCTGCTCAGACGATCACTCGCTTGACGGCCAAGAAACGTATTCAAAATCAGGTAATTAGCAATTACGCGACAACCATTTCTGGAAATATAGATTCTTAATACTTTTTGAGAGCTTTCATTTGGCATTGTGTAAGTTATATGATCATTGGTGTAAATATGCTTCCGAAAGCATCGTATTTCAAGCAAACAGAAATGTGCATCGAACCATTTTGCATTGAAGACTTGACTGATGGTCTAAAGTATTGAAATAGTGATAGGGTTAATTGGCATGATCGTAAATCATCAAAGGAGCAAGAAGAATTTTATAGTCTCTTTCTTTTGTTAGATATATCAATCTTTGTTCTTTCTTTCTATGCAGGGTTCATCTTCTATTTTAATGCTCTTTCTTTGTTCACCATTGCTTTATAATTCTTACGTACCTCTAATAAAGTTACCAGAATCTTTCTAGCCACAACAATTTGTTATGAATATCGAAGTTGGGGCATTTTTATCTGGAATGCTGGTTTCAGCGTTTAAACTAGAACTGGAATAGGTCAGTGTTTGAATGTAAATAAATTACAAGGAATGGTTTACTAGAGTATTATATGATATCTTCAAGTTACGAATTATTTATGCTTTATAAATAATTTCTTCATGCGTCATATATTGTGCATTATGGTTTTCCGGCCATACGATTTTTGCAAGTCACTTTACCTACTTTAAATAAATTGTGTAAGCACTTCATTCTTAATTATTTTATTGTCTTTGATAGAATGACAAATGCACTTCTGATATGAGCTACAGCCACCATGAACCAAAGATCAACTGGAAACGAGTGGCTTCAACAAGTTTCTTTGGGTTTGGATTTGTTGGACCTGTTGGACACTTCTGGTAAGCAGTGGATCGGTTAATTTACTTTCCTGTGAAATGTCGTGTACCCAGCTTGATAATTTTCTGTAACTGATAGATTATGGAGATAGCATCAGATTCCTTGTCAAAGTACTGAAATGTCTTAGGGTATGCTTACTAAATTTCCCTTCTGGGGTGAGGTGGGGAGAGAGAGAGAACATTACAATATTTGTAAACTTCTAAACATACCAATTAGCAAACATAAAGAGGTAAGTAAAGCCTAATTGTAGAAGTTGGTGTGAGGACCAGGAGAGGTTAATTGGAATAGTACTACAAGAAGTTACCCATGGCAACATAGGCAAGTTTGTCTCAATCATGTAAACTATGGAACTCTTTTGTGTGCATGTGCTTGCCTTAATCATGGGGTTCATTAGTTGTTACATATTGAAATTTCTTGTCATTAACAAGTTGCATCCTTGTCCTTCCACAGTTTTCCATATAACCAAATTCACCATCATTTTGATCCTACATATATTGGAATGTTAAGTATGTCTATGGCCACAAAGCTGGAAGCTCATCTCCTAAGAGCTGAATGGGCGGCTTCTCACTTCAGTTGAGACTGGTTTTGATATTAGCCTTGTTAGATTATGACATGCTTTTCTAAGCATTTTGAAAGTTCTGGAGATTAGACTGGCATAGAGCTCTGGAGTCAAAATAGTTTTATTTTTGTGTGGATTTGTTTGTGGCAGATGAGAGAGAGAATTTGTGCTTATTTGTCATCAAATCCTGCATTTTTCTTTCTCGTTACTGATTTAATTCTTACTATTCTTTTACAGGTACGAGGGTTTGGACCGATTTATAAGGAATAGACTTGCAATGCGGCCAAATTCTATGCATTTTGTTGCTTCTAAAGTTGCGATTGATGGGTTCCTCTGTGGACCTTTGGATTTACTTGTGTTTTTCTCTTACATGGGCTTTGCTACTGGAAAGAGTGTTGTTCAAATAAAGGAAGATGTGAAAAGGGATATCTTACCAGCGTTGATCCTGGAAGGAAGTTTATGGCCACTTGTTCAAGTTGCAAATTTTCGGTTTGTACCAGTGCAGTATCAACTCCTCTATGTTAACTCCTTCTGCTTGTTGGATAGCTGTTTCCTGTCGTGGATTGAGCAACAAAAGGATGCCTCTTGGAAGCAATTGTTGATATCTTATCTACCTTCCAAGCAGCAGAGAGGCCAAGAAGGATGAAAGCTACTCACGATATTATCTCTTTTTAGATTTTAGTTGGCATATATTCTGATCAGCTTTTACCATCTCTCTACTCTTCATACTAGCTCGAAGGAAAGTGAAAGGAAGTTTGTGAGATTGCATGTAGAGGGTCATCTGCATTCTCAACAGTATTCAATAGGAAGATATTAATAGATTTTGGTTTCACAATTCTTTGGCGGGAAGTAAATATACAGATATGTAGTATCAGCAAAGTTGGGATATGATTTGCAACAGCATATTTTAGTTTTGATAATCAGATACAAATTTCTTCAGAATGAAATTAGTTTAATACTATCTTAAGGTTTCCAGCAACAAGCTCGTATGTTCCATATGTTTGACAATCTTCTTCTTCTTCTTCTTTTGGCATCAGTTATATCTTTAGCTGTTTGATCAGTGTTTTACTATTGGGTTAACGATCCCAGATCAAGCAATGATTATGCTTGTGGACATTTGACATTTGCGGAAACACCTGCCAATATGTTGTGCAAAGAAAATATTGTAGAAATATTACGTAGGAATGGATAAATTTCAGTTTAGGACAAGTTTGAGCACCACATATTTTGATTCTCTCATCATCTGTGAACGTTCTGGACACTGTGGCTTACATTCTACTAGTGAACCCGTTTTAAGAAGACGAATGACCATGAAGATTGTAGCCAACTTGTCACCATCTTCACTCACATTACTATAGAATTCCTGCTGATTTCATGTCATTTATCACTAAATCCAGCTTCTTGGATAAACCGGCTCTCCGATATCCAGCAATCAGAAAATCATAAGTTGATCTTGTCAGCTTATAAGAGCTCTTAATATGATCCAGAAGTAAGTCTAGTCTATCATATGCTTCGCACCTGAAATATGAGCAGATTACCTTCTCCAAATCTTCTGCATGTTTGAATGATAATCCTTGTTTTCCCATCCTCCCCACAGAGTATTCAACATCATCTAGTCTATCAGACAGGGCATACAACCTTATAATCCCGCAGTGCACCTGCAGCAAAACTTCTGGACATTGATTGGACTTCGTTAAAGTTACAAGTACCTCTTCCATTTCATCCGCTTTCCCAAGGTCACCATAAAATTTCACGAGCTTCTCTGCCATTTTCTCATTAATTTTCCATCCCCCATCGAGCAAAAACTTAAAGAATTCTTTAACTTGACCAAATCTTTTACGCTTACAAAGCCCTTCTAGCACATTCTCTAATATGCTGATACTAGGAATTATTCCTGATAACATCATTTCTTCATAATATTTATCAGCACCATCAAAGTTTCTTGCTTTAACAGAACCAGAAATTAGAGATTCATAAGTTTGAACATTAACAGAAAACCCAGCATCCATTTTTGCTGTATACCATTTGTGCATGATGTCAGCATTTCCCAAATTTGAAAATTCGGATATGAAAGAGTCATAAGTTTCGTGATTGGGTTTGTAATCCTCTGAACTCACCATTATCTCAAATAAGCTAAGGGCCGTCACAACATCACCTGAACCCAAGCAAGCACATATAAGTGAGTTGAAAGCAGAAGAATTGGGCTTAATTCCACGAGCCTCCATCAAAGTAAATACATGCATTGCAAGCGGTGCATTCTGAATCTTCCCACAAAGAGACATCAAGCCGCGGTATTGATCAAGAGATGCCCCGTTCCCCTTCAGCATTTTATCTAATCTCCATTCTAAAACCTGAGCAGTTAAATGATTGGATATATATATGAGTAGATAGTCCCTAACGATGTTAAGAAAGTAAGCATAATTTTAAACAATGGTCATACAGAACTCAATCATCAAATGCAACAATAAGTCTATCTCAGCAAAATAATTTTAAGCTCCTCTTTCTCCTGCCATATGATATATCAGTAGATTAAAAATCAGCAAAAATAAATAAAATTCCCATTATCACTACAATTAGCAATTAATCACTAATTTATGCAAAGATATGTACGAGGCTTGTTTGAGCTTTGTCTATTTTAAATCCTATTAATCAAAAACTCGGGAGGAACGGCCCTATATTCTTACCACACCCTTGTCGAGCAGTACGAAAAACATACTTCCCGATATTGTAATTTCAAATTTAAATTTTGCTGAACCAAGGAGTAGGAAGACCGAAAAGGAAAATGGAATGTTAAAAAACAAGGACAGTAACAAATACCAATTGAGCTTTGTCAAGAGACGCACAGCGCAGACCGGTGATGAGGGCATCCCAAAAAGGATGGGAATTATTGAGGGAAAAAATATCCACTGAATCAAGTGTAGTTTTAATTTGAGAGTTTGGCATTTGAAGCAACCGTGAGACAAGACGGTTAGAAGATGATCCATTGTTACAAAACAAACGTTCAAATTTACGAGGAATCATATGCCTCCTACTTCCAGCCATTGCTGAAACCTTGCAAACTGATGACATTTTTTGTTTTCTCTCAGTTTCTCAGGTCTCTACTCCTTTAAAAAAAAGATTTTCTTTTGTTTGGCTGATTAATTTCCATCGGCCAATGGCCAATCAGATCCGTTATTTTTTAATGCCTGCCTTTCGCTGCTCTTTTTTTTTTTAATTATTCTGACAGATCGTGAAGACTAGTTCTTTATTTAATAAAATTTTGGTTTAACATAAATAAAAATTATTTTTTCTAAACGTAATGTAGTTGATAAATATTTAAGCTCATCTTGGGATTGCTGTGGTATATGATTTAAGTTGTTGTCCTAATAAAATAATTAATTGTTAAAAAATAATTAAGTGTTTGGTATGTTTGATAGATTTTAATAATAAAGTGTTTATATATATGTTTTTATATTACTATTATTTATAAAATTATTAAGGTAATACAATAAATTTTTAATTTTAGTTGGCTCCCTCTAATTTACTTAATAATCAAAAATATTTATTTTATAAAATATAAAAAGTAATTATCTTTTTATTACAATGATGAGATTAAAATAAAAAAAAATTTAAATCAAATTATTTAATAAATCGCCTTTTAAAAGCAATCTCTCCTCTATTTTTAAAGTAAACCATTGTCAAAAAGTAAGAGATTATAAAATAAATAATTTTAAATTTTTTTATCAATTAAAAATTGATTACAAAATTATAAAATAAAACAGACACCTTTAACATATTGCACCAAAACAAGCTTGAGATTTGACTCATTTTAATTCAGCTACCTGCAGTCACGAGAGAAACAAAAAGACATGCTCAATTCTGATGTGCTGAATGAATGACTGCCCTTTTTACACAGAAAAAAAAAGTCCTACAAAGTAAAATACAATTAAGTCAGTTTTTCTTTCAAAAATGTAAAATACAACCTGACTGTGAGCTCAGCTGGAACAATCAATTCAGTATTCTTGAAATGTTACAAGTTGAAAATCTCAGCTGTCAGGAGAAGCAACCATGGTCGGATAAAAAAAATTAGCGAACAAATCTCTCTTCACACAATACACTAATAATCTACTGCCACCCAAAAAAGGGTTGGTTTATGGCTTTTTGTCCACCTTTTTCTTCTCATTCGCCTTTTACTTTCTGTTTCTTCGATAGTGAGACAAAATTTCATTGATTTCATTGGACAAAGGGTAAAATAAAACAAATATTACATTCGACCTTGAAGTGAGAAAATAACTGTCCACAGACTCAACACCAAGTGGATGCTTATAGTCCACTGAACTTCGACAAAGCTGATTGGAATACATCGAAGAAGGCCTGAGATGAGCTTTGATCATCAGCTTTAATCTTTATTTGTGCCTTAGCTGATGACGTGTTCATTATGCACTCCACTAGAAAATTGGATGATTCTTCTGCCTTTTGTGCAAAGAAGAAGAACTTAAAGTTAGGGGATTGACCGCCAGAAGCAATGCAGTGGATGGAATGGCCTTGCATGTGCCGTAGGAGGGCCTGAGGTGTTGTCAATGCTGCAACTCCTTGAGGGCTCATAGAAAATTCCTAAATCAGGTACAATATGTGATCTTCTATCAGAGATGTTTGTGCTCGTAACATTTTACATATATTTGTGCATACATGTATACCAATACAAGTTGTCAGGGTGAAACAATTATTCCTGCCAACCATCAGAGTAATCATGTCCAACTTCTATATGGAGAATATAAAGATTAACAGATCTTCAGCTCAGAGAGAACTATAACAATTTTGCCTTTGAAGGGAAGGTTAGCTACACTTGTCCCAAAATTTTGATAACAGGGCTATAGGGATCAACCATGCTTTTGGTAAAACAATGACAGCTCTTAGAAAAGGAGTGCAGCAAAAATAAGCAACAGCAAGAAATGAACAAACTACAAATGGGAGTCTATGCAATGTATAGCAAGAAGAATACGCCTGCTCTACACATGAAAATTTGAAACAAAATAAAAAAAAAAAAAAGCAACGGAGGAAATCAGCGGCAAAATTAATAAAAAAGTTATAAAAAAATTGAAGAGGAATATCACAAGCAAACCTGTGACAAAGATATTGGTAACTGGCGCCATTTTTGCTGGAAAGTGCCTGGATCCAGAATAGCTTTCGAACTAAGCTTCAATGAAGGAGGTAAAGGAGCAGGTGCAGGAGTTGTTGATAGACCTAAACCAAGGAGATCGTCAATTGCTAGGCTAGAAGGAGGAACATTCCCTGCTGATGTGGCACTTAAAATTGCTGATTCTGACTGTGAGTTTGCAGCCAAGAGAGAAACAGATGAACCATCATATAATGGAGCGCTATATCCAGACCCATTGTAAGTGGGACCCCTACTTTCCTCCTTCTCTGAAGTACTTAAGAGAAGGTCCTGGTCATTTGCCTCAACTCTCTGAGATGGGACAACATTATCAGCCGATTCTGCTACAATAGACAGATTTCCGAGCTCATCTGAAAACTCAAACGGACCACGATGTTCCTTATCTGTGAACATGTAAGAGGGCTGCAAGAAAATATAAAGTTAGCAGGGTCTCAAAATGGGAAAATTATCAAACCACTACAAAATTAACTCAAAGCCTGTAAATAAACATTAAGCTAACTTGACTCAATGTTATACATCACTAATGATGGAAGCCAATTGTGGACTTCATATTTACCTTCTGATACACAACAGATAGACTGTTAAATTCATCAAATATGCGATCCTTGATTTCACTGCTCTGAGTATCAGCAAAGACAGAAACAGCTTGCTTTGGAGGATTCACCACGCGTTCTGCTGCAGATATATCGTATTGCAAGAGCCTATAATAGAATAAGGCTCTGTCATGAACATCCTGCAGTCAACTGATGGTTTAATAGATATTTCTCCCACATGCAGTTTCAATTACATGAATATTTTAATGTACAATTTACTGCCTCAAGAAAAAAGAAACAAGAGAAAAGAAACAGAGATCATATGTCACCTGGTGAAAATCAGCCAGACCAGCAGTCAATGCAGCTCCCAGGGCTCTCTGAGTCTCAGGTGGTCTCTTGAAAAAACACTTCATTACTGCAGTCAGAAGATGTAAACGAACCTGTCCAATCAAGACATAAATTGAACATATATTAGCAAACAATGCCGATTTCAATTCAAATTCCAACAGTGAGGTAAAATTTATATACATTCTCTATTTAGTGATATTCATTGTAAGGCAAATCAGACAACAAATAGAATCTCTTTAATCTTTTCAAGTATCAAAGGGAGTACGGTCAAGAGAAAATAGGATATCCAAGTCACTATTATGTAAGAGAATCAATGTTCAAGCAGCCCTATAGTATGATAGAGGTGCGCATCAAAAAGAGCCAAACTCAGCCGCCTTCACAAGACCAATAGCCAAACAAACAACACCCTTAAATTTTGTAAATTAGCATCAAAGATATATAGCACATTCCTCTTGATTACTACAAACATAAAGAAGAAAAACATATTGATTCTGCAGAATGAGAACAAACAATAATGGGTTAAGATGCAAATAATGGATATGGCTGATTAGATAAAACAGATGCACGGGAGCCCATTCAGATCTCGCATTATTGTCCCATTATGTATGTGTGTGTGTGTGTGTGTGTAGAGAGAGAGAGAGAGAGAGAGAGAGGGGTTGAACAAACAACCAAGGAGTCACAAAATAACAATGCTGTAATAGAACAAGTTATTACCTCAGCCGAATGCTCGTCATCCCAACTTCCTATTAAACTTTCTAAAATATAAGGAGCATCATCCATGTCCTGAGAATATTCTCCCAACATCCATATAAGAGCTGCCTTTGCCTTGGATTCCTGAACATTTTTGCTGCTGATACTCCCAACAACTGCAATGCAATCATGACTCCACTGTGGATATTTTCTAAGTAAATCTTTTACAAGCACCTGCATACAATAACCCAAAAATTTGTATTAATCTTTCAACAGTAGATGTCATTTAACCATTCCACTTAATGGACAGATATAATCATTTACCAGAGCTTCAGCAGTAACATAATCCTTTTCCATCTCCAAAAACTGAAGAAGTCTATCAACAATTGCATTCACATCGTATTGCTGCAGGGCTATTTTCCCAACAGCTCGAATAGACTCTCTTGCAATGGGAATATCAACATTTGCAGCATAT
>JAVXUL010000019.1:10585695-10603597 GCA_035590515.1 Trichilia minutiflora
AGAAAGAAAAAACACACACAAACTACAGGAGAAACAGAGAGAAGATCAGTCTTTCTCACTGTTTTTTGTAGAAAGATTTGTGCTTTAGGCAGAGCATTTTTGGTTATTGCATGCATACCTCCCTCACACACAAAGTAAAACCCTAAGCTGACTTAAGCATCGGAGGGTTTTCGCCGGGAAACCGACTTTACCCCAAGGTGTTCTGTGTGTTTTGCAGCTACAGGAGCAAGAAAAAGAAGAAGAAATCTGTTGGTGCGAGGAATAGTCGCCCGACCATTTTTTGCATCAACAATATGATTTAATTGAATAATCTACTGTTTTATAATATAAATAATCAAATCCTATTAACATGATATCGACGTTAAATAATAAATCAATAAAAACTAAATTAGAAAAAAAAATTTTGATTCTCATTCTTAATATTTTAATAAAATATAAAATTTAAGATTTGAATACGGATAACATTAAATAACTGTACCTTATGCCAGATCATGTTCTAAAAATAATAAAATGATATAAATATTTTTTATTTTATTAAAAAAATAGATATATACTATTAATTTTATAAAAATATTATAATTATTTTATTGACACGACGAGGGACAAACCATGCCCTTATCTGACTGAGAAACGTGAAATAATAAGAGACCTGGATGTTATACCGGAATGGCTTTGTATTTAGTCGATGTACGGTTCCATGGGTTGCGGCCCACGTCATGACCGGTCAATCCATCTGATGGGCTGAGTTGAATGAAAGAAGGATATTACCCCCCATACTGTCTCTCCAAGATCACGCATTCACGCCTGAAAACGCATTGCTGGAAATGAATTTCTGGTGCCAGTAAAAGTAAATATAAATATCGGTGTAATTAAAGACTGAATTTTCTTTTATTAAAAAAAATGACTGGATTTAGGATAATAGAAAAGTACTTTTTAATGATCAGTTTTGTTTTTTTTTTTAAATTTTTTCTTTTTAAAATTTCGTACATGCAAATACGATCAGTCGTTGGTCTAACAAGAAAGTCAAGAAATTAACCACTGGCAATCCTTGCTTGATTCATTTTCGTACGTCTTTGTATTCTCTTCTTTGCATTGAAGAATAAGGGAAATGTGGAGGTTCAAAATGGTACTAGAATTGCTTGGCCGTGCAGCCGGTGAAAACACAAATGATCAGCTTAGGTTTGATTTGGGGTTTTGGTGATGTGGCTGCTCAGATGATCACTCAGTTGCGGCCAAGAAACATAATCAAAATCTCGTATTTGCCAATTACGCCATACTCTTTTCTCGAAATCTACATTCTCAATACTTTTTGAGAGCTTTCATTTGGCATTTGCGTAAGTTATATGGTCATTGGTGTAAATATGATTCTGAAAGCATCTTATTTCAAGCAAACAGAAGTGTTCATTGAACCGTTTCGTATTGAAGACATGACTGATGGTCTAAAGTATTGAAATAGTGAGTGGGTTGATTTGCATGATCGTAAATCATCAAAGGAACAAAAAGGATTTTACAGGATCTTTCTTTTGTCAGATATATCAATCTTTGTTCATTCTTTTTATGCAGGGTTCATCTTCTATTTTAATGTTCTTTCTCGGTTCAACCGTCCTTTGTCATTATTACGTATCTCTATTAAAGTGACCAGAATATTTCTAGCCACAACAATTTGTTATGAATATCGACGTTGAAGCATTTTTATCTGGAATGCCGGTTTTAGCGTTTAAACTAGAACTGGAATAGGTCAGTGTTTGAATATAAATTATTAGGAATCATTTTGGTAGAGGATTATACGATATCCTCAGGTCAGGTTATGAATTATTGATGCTTGATAAACATTTTCTTTAGGCTTTCATATCTTGTCCATTATAGTTGTCCAGCCATATGATGTTTGCAAGTATCTTTACCAACTTTACATATGTCGTGTAAGCACTCATTCTTAATTAGCTTATTATTTTGCCCTTGATAGAATGACAAATCCACTTCTGATACGAGCGACAGCAACCATGAACTAAAGATCAACTGGAAACGAGTGGCTTCAACAAGCTTCTTTAGGTTTGGATTTTTTGGACCTCTTGGACACTTTCGGTAAATGGTTCTTATGTCTGTTAGGTTGCTTTCCTGTGAAATGTCGTGTACCCAACTCAATAATTTTCTGTAACTGATGGATCATGGAGATGGTATCAGATTCCTTGTCAAACTACTGAAATGTCCTAGGTTATGCTTCTTAAATTTCCCTTCTTGGGTGAGGTGGGGAGAGAGAAAGAGAGAGAGAGAAGAAAGCGGGCGTGGGGTGGGGTGGAGAACATTACCACATTTGTGAACTTCAAAACATGCCAATTTGCAAACATAAAGAGGTAAGTAAAGCCTAATTGTAGAAGTTGATGGTTAGGGTTTTGATCCTTTTTTGAGGACCAGGAGGGTTTAATTGGAGTAGTACTACAAAGAGTACAGCCCTGTATAATCATGGCAACATTGGCAAATTTGTCTCAATCATGTAACTATGGAACTCTTTTGGGTGTATGCACTTGCTTTGGTTATGGGGTTCGCGAGTGGTTACATACTAAAAGTTCTTGTCATTGACAAGTTGCATCCTTGTCCTTTCACATTAAAGTTTTCCATAAAACCAAACTCACCATCATTCTGAGGCAACATATATAGGTATATCTATAGCCACAAATCTGGAAGCTTATCTCCTAATTAAGAGCTAGATGGGGCAGCTTCTCACTAGCAGTTGAGAGTGGTTAGATTATGACATGTTTTTCTAAGCAGTTTGGAAGTTTTGGAGATATGACTGGGGTAGAGCTCTGGAGTCAAAATAGTTTATATTTTATTCTTAAGATTTCTGTGGATTTGTGTGTGGCAGAAAGGGAGAGAATTTGTTCTTATTTGTCATCAAATACTACATTTTTCTCTCTTGTTAATGATTTAATTCTTATTATTCTTTCACGGGTATGATGTTTTGGACCGATTTATAAAGGAAGAGACTTGTAATGATATCGAATTCTATGCGTTTTGTAGCTGCTAAAGTTGCAATTGATGTTTTTCTCTTACACGGGCTTTGTTACTGGAAAGAGTGTTTCTCAAATAAAGGAAGATGTGAAAAGGGATTTCTTACCAGCCTTGATCCTGGAAGGAGGTCTATGGCCTATTGTTCAAGTTGCAAATTTTCGGTTTGTACCAGTGCAGTACCAACTCCTCTATGGCAACTTATTCTGCTTGCTGGATAGCTCTTTTAATCAAATCATTTGTGCCTAAAAATGAACATACATATAAAATTAACGATCGTTTCAAACACAGTATGTTATGCATAAAAGGTGCATAAGAATGACCCATTTGATATTGATGATCGTTTAAGTTCTTTTTAATTCGATTCAATACTCGAACTATTATTTTCTCACACTGTTATCAAAATCAAATATAATCTCTTACAAATGAATATTTGTTATATTTATTCAACTCCATTTTATCTTAATGAATTGAGATAATGTTAAATCATCGATTGTATAGAAATTCTTAATTAAACAATAATTGAATTTCACTGTTTACTACACCTAAATTTACAACTTCATAATTTTAACAATATAATAACATATATGTATACTCTAAATTCTAATTAATATAGATAAACTTTGAATTAACTTAATCAAAACCTAGTTTAAAAGTAAATGAGCAGTAATCCCATAATCAAACTCATTAATTCGTGCAATAACAATGTAAATTAACCCCAACAAACTTTTGTCATAGCTAATCATTAAAAATCTATTTGATGTAAATAGTAAATCCTAACTATTTCAACTTGATTACTCGTCCATTTCAATGAAACAAAACTTGAATATAGATAAGTTAGTGCTAGGGATTTGATTAGTAATAAGACTTGACAATTTAATTGGTGGAACACAAAAAAGAAATAGAGAAGGCAGAAAGAAGCAAAACAGGAGCCAAAGAACAAAACATGGGAGAGAAAAATGGGAAGAAAGAAATGAGATTTCCCCTTACACATCCATATTTACAGCACTTAGATAAATTATTAAAATGTCATTGAAAAGCAAAAGAAAACAAAAGTTTTTGAAGATAAAATTGACTTTTCATCATAATTTTAGATAGATTTGATCAAACGAATTATTCGATTTATTTGATTAAATTCATTTTATTCAAATAAATTTTGCTTTTGTTCAGCTAAATTCTTTGATAACTCTCTAAAAATTTTTTATTATTCGTTCATTTGAACAAATTGAGTTTATTATTCGATCGAATTCATTCGTTCAAACAAATCTCTTAATTTGTTCAATCGAATTCTTCTATTTTTTTTATCTAATTAAATCTCTCAATTCATTTCGTCTAAATCTTTCGTTCAAAACAAATCTTTTAATTCGTTCGATCGAATATTTCTCTTTGCAAAAAATTTTAAAGCGAACTTGCCAAATTCATTTATAACTTATTCATTATTCATTTTCTATCAAATTCTTCTCAAATAGCTCAAAATCATCATCACTAAATCATTTACTCATAAATAATATCTAAACAAATGTTTTATCTTTTAAGCAAAAAGCGTTGTTTCCGAATAACCGTCGTATAAAAAAAAGACTTCTAGGATACTTTATCATTGATTCGAGGCGCTTGGGAGACTCCCAAACTTATAGACTAGGCAAAACATGAACTACCAAAACTTCGCATTTGGATACTTATAAACAAATACCCTTATATAGAAAAAATATGGAGTCCATAATTTGATATATTTTATTTTTATTTTTAAATATTAATTAAAATTAACTAAACATTTTTATTTAAGTTATTGAAATATTAATATATTATATATTTTTAAATAAAATTAAAATATTTTTTATAAACTTATATTAAAAATAAAATAAATTCATTAATTTTTATGAATATAAAAAATTAATTTATAATTTTATATCTACTTTTGTTAAATACATTTTTAAAAATACTTATACATATAAAATTATAAATTAATTATTTTTTATAATATAAAATATTATAATCATTCAATTATTTAAATAAAATATTTAAATTATTTTTATTTAATTTTATGAATAATAATAAAATAAAATATTTGTAAATTCAATTTATAAAATAAATACGAATTTATAAATTTTTATAAATATAAAATAAAAATATTTTAAATTTAAAATTTTAAATATAAATTATTACAAAATAAAATATTAAAATTATAAATTTAATTTTTTAAAAAAATTAATTGTTTTAATTTAAAATTTTAAACGATAAAAATGGTAGATTTATATAATAAAAATATTTTTTTTATTAAGAAAATTTGTGACTTTCCAAAGTTGTACGGTACATTACAATCTGACAGACCTAAGAATATTTATCACTGACAGAAGATAATTTATATTTAAAAAAGTCATAAACTATTTGTCATTCTCCCTTAAAAATTATCAACTATTCGCCTGCTTACAGTTTGACAATAATCAATTTTGTACGAGAAGAATCACGAACCAAAAGTTCACCCCAAGTATATTGCACCAAAACAAGCTTGAGATTGACTCATTTACATTTAGCTATCTGCATCACGAGTGAAACAAAAAACAAGAAAAATCACCGGTTCTGATATGCCGAACGAATGTCTGAACAATTTTTTTATAAAGAAAAAAAAAAAAGGTCCTACAGCATCAATTACGATCAATTCAGTTTTTCTTTAAAAAATGTAAACTACAACCCTGACTTCGGAGCTCAGCTGGAAAAACCAATTCCATATATTTGATATGTTACAAGTTGAAAATCTCAGCCGTCAGGAGAAGCAACCATGGACGGATAAAATAATTGAGAGCAAACCTCTCACTTCACAGTTCACACAATACACTAATCTACTGCTACCCCCCAAAAGGATTGGTTTATGGCTTTTTTTCCCTTTTTTTTTTTGTCATTTGCCTATTAATTTTGGTCTCTTTGATGGTAAGACAAAATTTCATTTGACAGAAAGGGTAAAATAAAACAAATATTATACTCACCCTCGAAGTGAGAAAATAAAAGTCAACACCAAGTCCAAGTGGGTGTTTATAATCCACTGAACTTTGACAAAGCTGATTGAAATACATCGGAGAAGGCCTGAGATGAGCTTTGATCATCAGTTTTAGTCTTTATTTTTGCTTTAGCTAATGATGTGTTGATTATGCACTCTACCAGAAAATTGGATGATTCTTCTGCCTTTTGTGCAAAGAAGAAGAACTTAAAGTTGGGAGATTGACCACCAGAAGCAATGCAGTGGATGGAATGGCCTTGCATGTGCCAGAGGAGGGCCTGAGGCGTTGTCAATGCTGCAACTCCTTGAGGGCTCATGGAAAATTCCTACATCAGGTACAAAATGTGACTCATCAGAGATGTTTGTGTTTGTAACATTGTACATGTATTTATGCATGAAGAAGACGCCTGCTAATATACATGAAAATTTGAAACAAAATAAAAAAGAAGGGTGGGGGAAAATCAGAGGCAAAATTAATAAAGTTATAAAAAGGGTAAAAAAAATGGAATATCACAAGCAAACCTGTGACAAAGATATTGGTAACTGGCGCCATTTTTGCTGGAAAGTGCCTGGATCCAGAACAGCTTTGGAATTAAGCTTCAATGAAGGAGGTGGAGGAGCAGGTGCAGGAGTTGTTGATAGACCTAGACCAAGGAGATCGTCAATGGCTAGGCTAGACTGAGAAACATTCCCTGCTGATGTGGCACTTAAAGTTGCCAATTCTGATTGCAAGTTTGCAGCTGAGAGAGAAGCAGATGAACCATCATATAAAGGAGCACTATATCCAGATCCATTGTAAGTGGGACCCCTACTTTCTTCCTTCTATGAAGTACTTAAAAGAAGATCCTGGTCATTTGCCTCAAATCTCTGAGATGGGATGGCATTATCGGCGGATTCTGCTACAATAGATAGATTCCCGAGCTCATCTGAAAACTCAAACGGACCACGGTGTTCCTTATCTGTGAACATGTAAGAGGGCTGCAAGAAAATACACAGTTAGTAGGGTAATCCTCTCAAAATGGGAAAATTATCAAACCATTACAAAATTAATTCAATCCTATAAATAATCATTAAGTTAACTTGACTCAATGTTATACATCGTTAACGATGGAAGCCAATTATAGACTTTGTAGTTACCTTCTGATACACAACAGATAGACTGTTAAATTCATCGAATATTCGATCCTTGATTTCACTGCTCTGAGTGTCAGCAAAGACCGAAACAGCTTGCTTTGGAGGATTCACCACGCATTCTGCAGTAGATATATTGTATTGCAAGAGCCTATAGTAGAATAAGGCTCTGTCATGAACATCCTGCAGTCAACTAATGGTTTAATATATCCTTCTCACACAAGCAGTTACAATTACTTGAATAAGTTAATGTACACTTTACTGACTTAAGAAAAAAGATCACCTGGTGAAAATCAGCCAGAGCAGCAGCCAATGCAGTTCCAAGGGGTTTCTGAGTCTCAGGTGGCCTCTTGAAAAAACACTTCATTACTGCAGTGAGAAGATGTAAACGAACCTGTCCAATTAAGACATAAATTGTTCATATTTTAGCAAACAATGCAGATTTCAAATTGAAATTCCAACAGCGTGGTAAAATTTCTATATTATCTCTGTTTAGTGAATTCATGGTACTACAAATCAGACAGCAAATGGACTCTCTTTAATATTTTCAAGTATAGTGTGGTCAAGAGAAGAGAATATATCCAAGTCACTATTGTGTAAGAGTATGGCTGTTCAAGCAGCCCTATAGTATGATAGAGGTGCTACAAAAAGAGCCAAACTCATCAGCCTTCACAAGAACAATAACCAAATAAACAACACCCTAGAATTTAGTAAATTAGCATCAAAAACATACAACACATTCTTCATGACTACTACAAACGTACAGAAGTAAAAGCATATTGATTCCGCAGAATGAGAAAAAACAATAATGAGTTAAGATGCAGGTAATGGATATGGCTGATTAGATAAAATAGATGCATAGGAGCCTATTCAGATATCGCAGAGTTGTCCCATTATGTGTGTGCGTGTGTGTATATGTATATATTTACACACACATACATACCCTAAAATATACTAAACAAATTAAGTTGGAACAAATAACTGAGTCACAAAATAACAATACCGTAACAGAAACAGGTTATTACCTCAGCCGAATGCATGTCATCCCAATTTTCTATTAAACTTTCTAAAATGTAAGGAGCGTCATGCATGTCCTGAGAATATTCTCCCAACATCCATATAAGAGCTGCCTTCGCCTTGGATTCCTGAACATTTTTGCTGCTGATACTCCCAACAACTGCAATGCAATCGTGACTCCACTGTGGATATTTTCTTAGTAAATCTTTTACCAGCACCTGCATACAATAACCCGAAACTTGTATCAATCTATTCAATCTGTTTGACAGTAGATGTCACTTAACAGCATCAACTGTGCACGTACAAAAAATGGACAAATATAATCATTTACCAGAGCTTCGGCAGTCACATAGTCCTTTTCCATCTCCAAAAACTGAAGAAGCCTATCAACGATTGCATTCACATCGTATTGCTGCAGGGCTATTTTCCCAACAGCTTGAATAGACTCTCTTGCAATGGGAATATCAACATTTGCAGCATATTCACATAATTCTGTCACTGAAATTGACACAAGTAAAACATGCAATTATCATAATTGGAGAAAAAAAATACAAATTTTACATACCAACCTTTTTCTGAAGAAACCTGAAAGTTTAAACAAATATCCTGTTTGCTTACCAATTTCGTATGTATTGCTCTCATTTGCAACTGCAGTTAACATTTCAAGCTTCAGCTTCTTGACATATGAAGGTTCATTATACTAGCAATAGAAGTGTTTGTAGTCCGAGGCAAATATAAATGGTGCACGCATCACCAAAAAATGCTGGTGGCTTAAAACTGCATAAGATTGTTCAGGACTTCCAGAACTCACTAGAGTCAGCATAGGAGCTTTGATGCGTTCATACACCTGAATATAAGAATTTCAAGAAGCAAAACGCTGGTCACATAAACATAATTTGAATGCTCAAATTCAATAAGATGAACCTAAGATTACACACAGCAATTATAGTTTAACATCAATCATGATGATGTTAGAGTCGAACTTACTTGTCCTGACACCATGTTCTCAGTCAAAAACTAGATCAAGAGATTGTAATTTGGGTGGCTAAAGTTTAAGACAGGGCCTCCAATTAATCAATGACAAATGCTCAACCTTCCAAAAGTAATAATGATGAAGAAAGTGTTTTATCATGAAAGCTATCTCCTAGTATGAGAATTTCAAGTTTTCCAGGATGAACAAAGTACAAATTAACTTGAACAATAAGGTTGCTGATTGAAAGCAAATATTTATATTAACACCAAAAATATGTTTATCACAAAATGGCACCTCAATGGCAAATTTGCCATTTTGTATGCATTTACAACCAAAATTACAAGAGGAGAAAAAGAAAAAACAAGGCACCTGTTGATGAACATCAGTCATGGACAAAGTCAAATGCAGAAACACTTTAATGGTCGCTAAGACAACAGCACTATTTGCATGCTGAAGTCTATCTTCAAGGAGATTCATGATGTCAAATATGTCATTGCTATCTGAGGGTAAATATTTAGCAACCAACTCAAGCACAAGGCATTATTGAGCCCATTCACTAAATTCCTTGATCCTGCATAGAAAGAAATGTCATAAAGTTAAGACATAGCTTTCTCACAACATTTAAGCGATAATAATCGTTTAGCACCTTTTCACTAGTTTCTGAGTTCAAAACAACTATTAAGAGCCCAGATTCTACATTCCTAAATGGTCATTCATTACCACCATGCCTGGCAATTTTGATTTTCCATGCATTCTTCAAGAAGGAAAATCGCTTCAAATTCTAATTGAATTAATTAATCAAGGCTATTGTGTTGGATTGAGGATATATTTGTATAGTTAGAGTAGCAGTGTGACTACGTAATTCCACATTTAAGTGCTAACATGCTATATTATAAAAGTTTCAATACCCATGGGTGACAAAAATCTGCTTGAAACATATAATAATACTTGTCCAAGTCCAAGCACAGGACCAACTCAGAAAAATAAAAACACAATATTGACCTCAAATGACATTGTGTCTTTAGTGTTGATTGATTTCATACAAAACAAATTAGAAACAATTTTGATTTATTTGATCACAGGTCAAGTTATTTTTGTTACAGAAATGTGGTTCCAAAGAAAACATACTGACTCAAAATGCAATGGCCACTCTATAAGGAATACCGATTCAAAAGGTAGTATATAACTGGCTTGCTGATCAAAGCTTCCATCTCTCTGGAAGCTTCCTCAGAGGTGCTTGCTTCTGAGCTCCAAATCTCTTGTAGGGCAGATAAACAGTTTGCAACAACCTGACGAAAAAATAAAATGGGAATCAACAACTAGTAAAATTCATTAACATGTTCAGTGTCACTGCAAACATGCTTTAACAAGGAGAAGAGTGCAATATCAAATAGGTAACTGCAAGATAGATCATGTATTAGATGAGTAATACTAAAAACACTGAATATCGTATATTAAAACAAAAAAGATATTGTTGTTTTGTAGATGAACTACCATACTGAGTAATGTTCAATTCACATCTCCCACCACCCTCAACCAAGTTCAAGAAAGACAAAGCGGGGAATGAAGTTTACAGCTAATATAATCCCATTACTTACCTGTTATTCCTTCTAATTCATGCAAATTTTCGAGAAAAATAGCCTAAATAGTTCAAATTTTTTAACTTTCATCAGCTGAGATTTCATGTTTATCTTAGTCAAACAAACATCAGAAACTTAATTCAAGCCTTATTTCTTTACATGTGTCAATTCTCATCTGCAAAATGGATTTTATAAATTATATAATCTTGCCTATCTTGATGCCTGTTTAAATCCATCATAGCACTAACCTGAGGGTCACAGTCATTAAGTATTAAATGCTTTAGAGTTGGGGGAAAGTCCGCATCAATGCAAGTTGCAGCTGATATATGATATAATTTTAGAACCCCAATGACAGCCACAGTCCTCACATAACTATTACTGTCCTTCAACCCTGATGCCAAAGGACCCACCAAGTACTCAACCAGATTTGCCACTCGTAGGGAACACAAGCTCCGCAATGCAAGCCCCCGGATCATTGGGTCCTCATCCTTGCAATCTCTTTGAAGAAAATTGATGGTCAAAAGTGCAAGATCAGGATTGACTTTCGCATAATTCCCAACATAGAGATAACACATTTTTTTCAGAACAATGTCTGAAGTTGCTGAACACATTACCATCTCACCAAACACAGAAGATACATCAATGCCGATTGTCATATAGGAGATCACCTTCTTGAAAAGCTCACGCTTTGAATCATCAACTCCAGGAGCTCGGCTACCAGCAAGCTGCCGGAGCTGTGATTTCAAATCCGAGACTTCCCCTTTTCTGTAAAATAATTGTTTCATTTCAGTCACAACACAACTAAAAACGATATTTAACCTGAAAATCTTAAAAATTTCTCCAGTCGTTCACCACTCTCAAATATCTCGAAATCCAAAAAAAATATGTGACAATTGAATTCAAGAAAACTACAAATCACAATACGTAATCAAAAAATTATGTGACAAACACTATTTAACACGGAAATGTAGTTCCATTAAGCACGGTGTTCCATTTTTATTATTTTCATGGAAAGAAAACGTAAATATTCGCCATACTTGTTAATTGCTTGAACACGACTCAGGCAAAGTTAAACCTATTCTACCATTTAACTTAGTCGAGAACTTCTCTCATTTTTCCTTCCAATTATTATTATGGACTTACCCGGACGGTTGAGACGGTGACGGAGATCGCTGAAACGGAGCTGGAGGAGGGAGCCATGGTTGATCAGGACCGGAGAGATTTACGATTCTATTGATAAAATGTACGGTGATTTACAGAAAGTTCGACCTAGGGGTTAGCGAGATCAACCCAGGTACATGAAGACAAGGTATCCCCTGTGTGAATCTGAGGGGGACTTCAGATTAATGATAAAATTACCGGTAACAACATGTTAGACATCTATGGTATTGAGGTGGCTCGATATGATTGGCTTCCTACTTAGAATCCACTGTACTATAAACGGCTTAATTGAAATATCAGCTCCCAATAGGGTGCGTATTTCTGTGGCATATGGATAGAAAAATAAAGATATATTTTGGATAAAATGATGAATTTCGCGGGGAGGAAAAATTCCTCGCTGATTTGTCCGTATAGTCGTCCGTCGCACTGATTACCCCGCAAGGCGGGACCGATAGATTCGAATCCTTTTATGAATACCTCTCTCTCTTTCTCTCACTGGTTACGCATTTATTGTTTTCAACGATATTACAATTTTGGATTCTACGAGCTCCCTAGTAGTTTTTCTTGTTTATGTTTCTACAGTTATTCACCTAGAAGTAGGGCAAATCCCAGTCTCTCATTTGTACGAGCCCAAGGAATTAGGAGAAAGAGATTTACTATATCTTTTGATCAATTATATCATTCAACATATGTGTACTGTTTACTATTTTCTGTCCTTTGCTTTTGCTTATTTTCTTCTAATAGCTGGGGTGTTCTCACATATATGTGTGTTAGTTTGCTGTTGGTGAATAGTTGTAGCATTCTGGAGCTCTTTATCCTTTCAGTTTGCAATGGCTTTATCAGTTGAGTCTAATTGCTTCTTAGTTACGTATATAGTCTCATTTCAGCCAAATTTTCTGATCTTGGTAACATCTATACATCACTCAAACCAGAAGATTTTTTGTTGCATTTGCATCAAACAGGTATGCGGTTGCCCCACAGGAACTCCGAGTGGATTGGGATAAATTCACTAAAGATTATTTTGTTAACCGCTCGACTTTGGTCTCAGTATTCCTGGTTATAGATGCTAGCGTTCCTGCAAAGAAAATTGATCTTGAATATGCTAGTTGGCTGGGACAGAATCAGGTAAAATATTATCTTCAGTCAACCTGCTCAAGATTGTGTAGTGGTTAGAGTTGTGCTATCTTAGACAGCTTCAAATTGGGATTTTTATAAAAATATTTATCAGCTTCTAGCAGAAGAAAGGGAGGGCAAAGAGAATAGCTAGAATCATGGCCAGTAACATTTAAACCTCGTAAGTTGTCCTTCGTCCCAGATTCCCATGACATTGGTCTGCACCAAATGTGACAAGGGGAAGAAGAAAAAGAATGGAGGGGAAAGACCTGAAGAAAATGTGAGTGAATTTCAAGAGTTGATACGAAGCTTCTTTCAGACAGCACCACCATGGATTATGACCAGCAGTGTTACCAACCAAGGTCTCTATGAGATACTGCTGCACATGGCTCAATTGCGAAACTACTGGCTCAAACACTGAGGAAATAGTTCCTCAAGGAATCCTTCATGCTTCTATTGGTAGCTTTGCTTTATCTTTTATTGCCTTTATGCAATCAGCCATCGTTCTTTAGCTAATTCATTTCAGTGTTTGTCATTTTCTTTCCCTCCTAGTCGGGGTTGAATGGAACCAAGTCCGAAAAAAAAGTACTCTAGTTGTGATTATGTATGAATTTTGTTTAAACTTGAAACATTTCATTAGTAAATAGTTGGAAAATGTACAATTTCTTGTAGAATGGAGAAAAATTTCCCGATTTTGACTGAGGGGTGTTTATTGTATAGAACACATTTTCCCGCTGGAGCGGCTTGTATGCTATAAACGACAAGGGAAACAAAAAGACAATTCAACTGCTACGCGTCCTTACTTTATAATTGAAAAGGCAGTGCGGGCACCTTGATTTCATTTTCACGGGTAAGTTCTCGCTAACTAACTGATAATACATAGTAATGATAATTTAAATTATAATATGATTATTTAAAATGAATTTAATATAATTAAATAAATTTAAATTTAATTTTTTTTATGTAAATAATAATTGAATCATATTTTTATCATAGGATCCATAATTATATCGATTCAAATTTAAATAACTTTTTAAATTTATTTATTCATTTAAAATATAATTAATTAAATTAATAATTATATTTAAATAAATAATTATTTAATATAATAATTTTATTATTTATATTTAAATATATAATTAATTAATATATTAAATTTTATATTAATTAATTAAATAAATTGAATAGATTAAATCGAATTAATAATTCAATTATATCGTATTATATTATCTATTTAAAAAATAAATAATATAATTAATAAATAAATAATACGATTATTAAACATATCATATTTGAATTAAGAATTCTTAATACGATTAATAAATTAATCAGGTTCGGATGAACATAAAAAAAATATTATAAATTTATTAAGACGATACGAATACGATGCATTTATTCAACACTCTATACTTGTACCGTAACTCAAATCTAGCCATGGAATGCTTTTAGGAATGCTTTTATTAGCAGCTTAATTGCAATTGTCCATCTTTCAGTTTGTAGCAACAAGCGAACTTTTCTTATTAACATGAAAAGTAAGAACTAGACCAGCATTGTGCTAAAAATGTGGTGGTACGATATTCCTCTACTCCAATTCTATTTGCAGTGATTTCACTATCTCTTCAGTCTTCACAACCAATCTTGACAATTCACAACATTTGAGTAACAGCAAATCTAGCTATAAGGTATGACAAAGAGGATGACAGTATATAACTAAAAGCGCTTCCACTCAACTGCATTTCCAGAGACCTGGGCACCCGATGTTCCTTTAAAATCAAAATCTTGCACACATGACCGAAAAGGCATTTCCAAACAAACCAACAAATCTTTCAATGCATTTCAGAAAAGTATACATAATAACAAACAATTTAATTAACATCAGATGTGCAGGCAATGGAGAAAAAAAAAATAGGAATTTGACTTATGAATATGTACAATCTTTTATTGATCCTTCCTTTCAAGCACTGGATTTTTTTTCATTATTTAAAAAACTTTACACTATTCAAATCTGCCAAATGGGGATTTTCAAAAGAAAAAAGAGAGTATAAGTTCTATACAGCTCCACTGAGAAACCACAGTTTAGATGTGTTATCTAGATATTTATTAGGTTCAAACACATATCAACTAAGATGATGTATAGTATACAGCTCCACTGAGAAACCACAGTTTAGATATATAGATTTGACATAGAACGATAAAAATTAATTACCCTCCAAAACACAATGAAGCAATTAAGTCCATAACTCTCCAGCATTTAAAACTTGTAATTGATGATAAGTAACACTCATTTGACAATAAACCAAAATTTCTTGTTACCAAACTCGGAAATAACAAAGCAAAACAGACTAGCAATCCCCTCCTAAACATTCAAGAGACTGCAGCCACGTTCTTCTTCCTTGGAGCTGCTTCAGTACCTAACATTACAAAAATAACACATCATTCCACGATCAAAACCGAGGCATCGATTATACATTAAAAAAATGGGAGGACAACTTAGATGGGATAGGCATGCCATGCTATTCATACCTCTCTGTCTATTACAATTTACCGTATTTTACATTCACTGTGAAATGGACCAATCAAATCATTGATTAAAATAATGAAATGACAAAATTTTATTAGACAATCCAAGCTAAATTTTTTTACAAAATGGACAGCTCCTAATGCAACATTCACTTACCTTCTCTGAAGTTACTATTGAACCTTTCGCCCAGTTCCAATGGATTTCCTAAGAATGGCCTTCACACTCCAGTTATCTGAAACAAAATTCAAACCACACAAAAGGTTGTCAACTGAGATGTAAAATCACATTGTTGTGGATACAATGAACTTATATTATAGGTGGTGTAAGCCTTTTATTTCTTTTATTTTTATTTTTTAAATAACTCAAAAGGACTTTATTGATATTTGTCTAGTCATTAATGAGTATAAAAGATGGATACTGTTTATCATCTTTTATTTCCATAAACTTGAGAACCAATTCCCCTTCCCCTTCGTTTCTCCTTCAATTTTCCACCTTTTTCATCAATCTTTTTATATATTCTTGATAATCTCAACCTCTTATTCATCAAGATACCTATATTTTCATGATATGGGCCCTAATTTTAATAGGTTAAACAGTAATTCCGAACCTCAACTCTAGAATTTTTTAAAATTAAGTTAAATTAAAGTGTGTCAAGATTTTTAAATATTGATTAGTGAGTTTCTTCACCCATTTAATTTATTAATTTTGCATATTAATTAAATTTCATGAATTATGATTTACTGTGCACAATTTCAATTTAACTTTAATTATCAAAATTTCAATTCAATTGCGTTATTTAGGAAGTAGGATACCGTTGTATGGGATGAATACGTGAAATTAATAAATTAAATGGATAAAAGAGCTCACCAATCAATATTTAAAAGTCTTAACATGCTTTAATTTAGTTTAATTTAAGAGAATCCTAAAGTTTAGATTTTGGATTACTGTTCAATTGTTAAATTCGGTGCCCAAATCATGAAAATATTAGTACATTGACAAGGAGGAGGTTGAGATTATCAAGAATATGTAAAAGATTAATGAGAAAGCGAAAAATTGGAGAAATGAAAAAAAAAAAAAAAAAAAAAGGTAGAGAAAAGGGGAATTTGTTCTCAGGTTTCAGAGGGGAGGGCCAATAAGAGATGATGAACAATGTCTAAACTTTTATATTCTTTAATGACTTGACGAATATAAATAGAATCCCTGGGTTATTTAAAAAATTCAAAAAGAAAGAAATGAATGGCTTACAGGTGGGTTTGTTGTTCTTCTACTTAACTTTGAGACCACAACTAAAGTGCTTAGTTAATGCCAATTTTTATCAGGGAGCAGCGCTTTAGCACTCACTCTCCCTCTTATACTTACCAAGGTTTTATTCACATTACTCAAAAACTCTAGCTTCAAAGAGCACCTCAACTACAAGAGTGCCCTTAAACACATAGGACAGCTCTCGTTATGGACTAAGACAATCTTTGGTTAACATGTAAATAACAGTGCCAGAATTCTAGGAAATAATTGCTCCAATAAGTTTAATTCCAGAATACAATACTGTAACCACCGAAGATTTCTCAGTAGTTCATGAACATTATGGAAGACACAAACTGAGATAACTCAATTTCCCGATTTTCAAAAACCTAAAAGGGAATTTTCACTCATTCTAAGTAATAACGACACAAGTACAGTTTCTCCTACAGTTTGTAGGCAAATAACACAAACTTTCATCAAAACTACCAGCTCGGATTGCAGAAAAGTTAACACCAAAAAATACAGAACTCAAAACTACTACTCATACATAATTTTCAAGCGATCAAACATAGCACTAGTACCGGAAAACAAACAACTCACCCAAAAAAAAAGAAACATAAACATCAACCAATAAATGAAAACGTATCGATAACATAACAAAAAGGGTGAAATAATTTGTTAATTATTTAATTGTCATAAAGACCTTTTAATAAAAATTATTTAGTTATTTCAATAAAAAATTAAAATAATCTTATAAAGAAATAAGATAATAATAGTTGAAATAAATTAATATTTTAAAATAACCCAAAAAATTTTAATTAATGATTTTTAATTCTTTAAAAAAAATTCTTCGATAACTATTAAACTATAGAAAAAAATAAAAAAATAACTTTTAATATTAAAAAAACTATACAAACTTGCAGTTACACTCTTTGATTTTAAAAATACTTTTTTAAATAATACGAGAGTATAAATAATTAATATTTAACATAAAATTAAGAACATTATTATAATAATATATATTCAAAATTCTCTACAAAATCTTGATATAATATAAATAATAAAAAAAATGCAATTTTCAAAGAACTTATAATAATAAAAAATAGCTTACCAAGATTTCCAATTGCACACCCAAAAAAGATTTTTTACAAAACGCAAACCTTGAGAGTTAA